>SMSQ01025692.1:0-24776 GCA_019453375.1 Ctenoplectra terminalis | reverse complement strand
GATACGGAAAGGATGTTGATATTGGTGCCGCTTGATTAATCGTTGAACAGAATAAGCACGGCGCTTAGAGGGTGTCGTAGACATTTTTCTCAATTTCGCGTATTTTAATATTTACGTAAAAATTAATTTCCAGTCGCGTAGATATTGGAAGTACAGCGAATTTTAACCCTTTCGCTACGGTGCTCTAAGGACTAAGAACGCTGTTGCTATATAGATCGATACAATTTTTGTCGATATGACAAAAATATGCAAATCAATGAATTATGTTATAACACGCGCGAATGAAAATAAAAATAATTTTGTGCTATGGAAGATGTCCATGTAAGGTTTTAGTAAAGGATTGTTTAATTTTTGAGATGGTACATATGCGCCCTTAGTAGCGAAAGGGTTAACTGGTATAGAGAGTTGTAGTATACCTACGATTGAAATTAATTATTTGGTAAATATAAATGTTAACGGTTCCTTTTTCGTTACTTCGATCAAATTTTTCTTTCTCTTCGGACACGGGCAGAAAATCAAGGTTAATTTGGATATTGGCACGTTTCGTGGATATTTTGGGTCGATGGATAAGTTGGGTGATGAAAGTGTTATAACTTGCTTGTTTCTATGTATAGTCTTTCGGCGAAACATTTATAACCGATAATGTATATACCGGAGTCTCTTGGATACAAATAATCATTATTTGAACATCTACGTTAATAATTGAACGTTCTACTATCTGAAGGTTCAACGTGTGCAATATACATTGGGAGGTATAAATATAAACTCATTATATATTTATAATTATTTTGATCGATAACTTCTGAAGATATTTTTAAATATTTATTATGCAATATATCTGTGTCGTTGACGGTCTTAGATTATGATCCGAAATTGTACAAGATTCGTAAACGTGATCGCGATTTAATTTAATTATTTTTGAATCTTCAGTGTTTATTTTCGTTATTCTAAAAATAATTCTGTTATAATTTAAGACCGCGGATAATAAAAATATTTGGAAATTTCTATCTGTAGGATCATACGGATCACGGAAATGACAAAATAGTATTTTGAAAGGGTGAATATATTTAATGATAATAATAAAATAGAGCTATAATAGAGGTATAATAGAGACGACTTCGAAACACTCTTCTCCACATCTCGACGAGAACTAACCATTATTCGTGTTTCTCGAAAGTCGTCAGCCCGACTACAATGTATCGTCTTTTCGACGCTATGGCGTCGTTCGGGCCGCCCGGACCCGCCGCCACACAACAAACGCGGCCGCCGAACCTACATATTTATAGTAGTTATTTATTATAGTTCATAATTGGCTACTAAAAATAGGGGTTAAATCATTTGAATTTACCGGAACATCATTTAATTATGAAGATTAGCGTCTTTCGAGCAAGAAAAAAAAAAGTTACGTTCGAACATCACAGCTCGTTTGCAAACATTCGATTACGTTATCTTTGTATGGAATATTTTGCGCGAGTCTTGAAATTAAATAGACACCAGTTCTTATCTGAAACGATAAAAACAGTAACAAGAAGGTAGGGTCTTATCAGAATGAATTTAATACTTCATTTTAAAGTAATATTTGCGCTACATCGAAGCGTCATATATCAATCCCGAATAAATCCGCGTGGACTTTTAATGCTTCTAAATCGTTAATCACTCGAGTAGCAAAAAATACTGGCATTATTTGATAATTTGAATACTTTAAAATACACGTGCCACCAGTAGACTAATTTCATTATTCTTATTATATCATAAATACTGATCAGTGAATTTAACAATAAATATGAATCAAGTTAAGTAAATAAAAATGGAAAAAAAAAAAAAATATATAATCTTTCGTATTACGTAGCGCGAAAAATTAAAATGCGCGGTGAAAAAAGTCAGAAGAAGTTAGAAAAGAAAATGTTTCGCGAATGCAATGTGTATAAATTTTTATATACACTATTAATTTAATAAATGAATGCTAATTTATATTAAAAACAGTGTCCGTTTAATATTTGGAAAATTAATTTTATTTAAATTGAATTCGAACGTTTGGATGGCAAAAATTTGATAAAATAATTCTTCCTACCTTCCTGAAAATAATAAATTTGTAATATTGATACAAATATCTATTTACATTTTAATATTCTCAAAAAAAAACAAAAAATAACGCGATATCAATTTTGTTGAGATAAATAATCTTCATTGCTGTGATTGATAAAATTTTTGAATTCAGTTTAAATTAATAGTGCAAGATTTTACAATTTAAGCATAGGCTAAACGGTGCTAGAAGATAATTAGCAAACCTTGAATCAAAAGAACAATTATCATTCGAGCAAATTGGCAGCACTGAGAACAGCGAACAACTACCATAATTACAAGGCTCATTAATTCGTGCTCGATACCGATTACACTATTTACAGAATCGCAAGTGGTAACGCTGATTTCACTTCAAACGCAATTGAAACAATTTTAGGTTCGCACGTATTCGTCGAATCCTGCAAAACTGTTGAGTCATTTTCATTGTTGTCAATTTGCACATGACTCGTACAATTGTTAATATATTACAAAAATTGTGATAATTTTCACCGCGGTATTTAATACCAAATGAATTTTATTCTTGTTGCATTTACCGAAAACATTTCTTTATCTTTATTGCAATAACGTTTTGAAGCAACAATTATGCATAAAAAAATTTCCTATCCTACGCATTATTACATATTTAATTATTTATTCCAAGTAGCGTATAAAATTTTAAAGCTTTTCAAATAAAATAAATAACGATACGCAGTTATTTATCGATATCCTTGAAAAGTTAAAAAATTAAAATCTCTTTAAACTTTGTTTAGTAGTCATTATGAACAATTTGCGCTCCTAAACTTTTTTAAGTTTCAAAGGACTATTATGAAAACTTACTGTTTTTTTTTTTTTTTTTTTTTTTTTAAGTGAAAAAGAAAATGTTTACGATTTTTAATATATTTAATTAATTAATTTTAAAATAAAAGAAGCGTTTGAATCAACGAAAATAGAGAATTTAATTAGAAACTTAATCTCTTAAGAAAATCATGCGTGTCGCCATAGAAGTATAAGTATTCAAGGGGAAACGGATCGTCTACTGTCAGACACACCGTGTGATCTTATATCACTTGTTTCTCCGTAACATTTTCTTTATCCAATTATTTAAAAAATTGTTTTAAACAGAAGTTATTCATATTTTATATTGTAACATGTATCGTTTAACAATCCATCATGTTTAATTAAAAAAAAATATATAACGTCCGTACTGCCTGGTAATCAAATTAACAAGGTAACCAATACTTCAAGAGTAACTCCTTCCGATCGAGTTAATGAATCTCATTGTACGTTAACACTTCGCAACACTCGCGTGTTCGATTAATTCCAAAACTTCCGTTTCAAAAAAATATGCAATCAATCACCCAGAATGGATAAGCGCACGATCTGAACGGGATACCCACGTTGAAAGTTCAAGGTGGGTTGTTCACTTTCACTTTACACCTACATCAATATCGCGTTCAGAATCGTGAAGCATTACACGCGAAGGCGTTCAACTCGAATTTTTTATGCATACAAAATTGGTAACACCGAACGTGTTAAAAATAAAATGATTTACTTAAGTTGAAGAGTTTCAAAGAATTAATTTAATTTAACTTTCAGCGAACTCTTTCTTTTCTATTTTTCTTATTTGTCGTTTTTTTATATTTCACAAATCTTCCACATTCACAAACCACTTTGTTATTAATTTCCGTTATTTAATTGTTACGCGTTAACGGATAGTACAAAATCAGAATTTGGTTGTTTCCGTGTGCAGACACGGAAATTAAAGTTATTATAATGAACATTTTTATTTTATTTTCATTTGTGGAGATACTCGTGAAAATTTCTGTGTTTTTGAAATAAAACGTTTCGTTTATTTATTTTACAAGAAAGGAGACGTTTGATAATCGATGAATCAAATCGGCGCTTTCTTTTTAGTGATTAGATACGCGAATGTTTTATCGTTACAGGACAAATTGGAATTTAATTATAATTTTTATTACATTCGCCTGTTATTGGTTGTACAGAAAAAAAAGGAGTAAAAACGGTGTATCAATTGAAATAACAATAACGTTTTGTGGCACGCAATATTATTTTCAATGTAAATAATATTCTGTTCTCGTAGAAAATTCGTATCAGTTTTCATTTTCAAAAATTGGGGTCATGGGTCGCTTGTTTGAAACTTTCGAGAATCGCAGAATTTATTATACATATTTACATTTACATTTATTTCTCGTAGTTATTATTCATGAAAATTAAATTGTCGTTGCGGAGAAATCAAACAAGGATTACACAAAATATTGGTCATTTTAAATTAATTAGTATTTCTTTGTACAATTAATAAATAAGTTAGTTCACGAATTAAAGATTTTTTAAATATTAATAAAAGAAGCTAAATAATATCTATCGTTAAATTAATTTATAAAATAATAGAATAGGTTTTTCGTAGGTGTACCAAGGTTTCTGTACAGCATTAGAGATTTTTAAATCCATGACAGAGGAAATCTGTTTTTCGTTACATCGAGAAAGCAAGAGCTAAAGTTAGATTCCAAGTTTATTACTTTGTGAACATCTTTAGCTCGCGTAAGATTAATATTAATCCATGGTTCGACTATAACTGGAATCAGATTTATCGTTTCTGGATTCGAATTCATCTTACAATAAACGAACATAAAATATACACGGTAAATCTCTACCTTCTCGCTTTAAATTAAAAATTTTTGTAAACGAAAATTCAACACATCAATTATTTTTGTTAACACATCAATTATTTTCTCAGCAAGTATCAATATTCATCCAAGTACACCTCGCATAATTTTTAAATTCTCGAAACTTGCTGATTTCATTATAACAAACTGAAGTGACAAAAAAAAAAAAAATCTTTGCACAAATCTTCATTAACAAACCACAAATAAAAATATCCGAACTCTTTCTAACATTAACCTACTTCTTTCTTTCTTTATCGATTATAATTCTAGATTTATTAAAAAGTTCCTCAGAAAATACTTCTAACAGTGCAATGAGTAGTTTTTAAAACAATATCTATCGAACTTTCGAGAAAGAGTTCCAAGAAATTCCACTCACAGAGTTCCAAGAAAAATGCAAAATTCGCAATTCTCGAAACTTGAAACTTGGGTCTCAAGAGACTATCATTACCACCTATCAAGAAACCCATTCCTATTTTCTAACGTATAACATAATTCCACAAACAATCTAAAGTCTAAGCGATCGTCCATCGCACACGAAACTTGTTAAAAACTAGGCTACAGATTTCAACATTTTTTTTTTTTTCTCACGAACGTTACCCAAGACGAGATGTGGACCAGGTTAAACGAAACGATGATTTACGGTGATCCAATAGGATCCATGACTAATCTCGATCACCGGTGTACCAATATCGTGTCTAAGGTTCTACGATTCCATTCTAGGGCCTCGGTGTTAAGTAGATTCTTGTAAATTCGCCCGATACATCTCGGTAAACATTTTCGTTCCAGGGGCGTGTACCTCCTCGAAACCGAATTTATCCAAAAGCTGCTTGCATCGATTGTACCAGGCCGCCACATTATCGTATCGGCCGATATCGAAGCCGAAGCACTGTCAACAAAATATATTACACGCCGCTGATACTATTTTACCATTCGAATTTTTTATAATATCGATCCTGCGCTGTTTGTACAGTTACGAGCCGCGTTTATGGCAATACATAGAACCAATTGCTGTTTCTAGTTGTATTAACCCTCTATGGGACCTCTATGTGACTTAAAAGTTCCAAACTGATGTATCTATATTTTTAAATTTAAAAATTCAAAAATTCATTTTGTTTATGTATCACTGCACTATTAAATTTGATCACTGGATTAATGTAGCGACACCACGATCTACGGTAATTATTAGTTTAAGCATTTTCAAATCAAGGTGAAAAATTGTAATCAATCGTAATTTTTTCTCCAATAAGCAGACAAAATTCGGACTATAGAGGGTTAAACAAAGTTTTTTTAACCGAACAGTGCGATGGTTCATGAAATCGTAATGGTTGGTTGATCGGAGACGAGTTTCTGTGGGATTTGACCCTTTGCATTTTTAAATTTTTGTTAAGTTTCGTAGGACTGTTTGTGAGAACTTCAAGTATTGTTTTGGGAGGAAAAAGAATTTTTTTTTTTATAGTATTGGATTGAATAATTTTGTTTCTATTTAATCATGATAAATCGTCCGATTCTACAGTGCTCAAAATATGGTACAGTCTGACAGAAATAGACATTGAGGCCTCTCGTTGAAAAGAAAGTTACAAATGTTCACGATTTTTTATTTATTTGGTTAGTTTGCTTCGTTTCAAAAGAAAAATATTTGAATTTACAAAAATACAGAGTTTAATTTAAAATTTAACTNATGATAAATCGTCTGATTCTACAGTGCTCAAAATATGGTACAGTCTGACAGAAATAGACATTGAGGCCTCTCGTTGAAAAGAAAGTTACAAATGTTCACGATTTTTTATTTATTTGGTTAGTTTGCTTCGTTTCAAAAGTAAAATATTTGAATTTACAAAAATACAGAGTTTAATTTAAAATTTAACTTGTGAAGAAAATTAGTCGTGTCTCCGTGGTGACACCAGTGGCGTGCAAAGGGTTAATTAGCTTAGAATAATATCTTCGATATATTTAAAAGTAAATTTTATTTGCCAATCGTGATTTAAATTTTTGCTTCTTTTTTTTTGGCAAGAAATAAATTTGGTCGAGTATTAAGAGCAATTTTTATTGGAGAGGTAAAGTTGACTGGTACCTCAATACAAAGTGCATCAATTTTTTCCTGCACAACGCTTTTCAATAAAATCAATATTTATGGAGATGGAAGGTAATTTTGGTTACGTGAACGTCTCTGTATATTTCTTCAATTTTTATCTATCCAGGATCGTTTTTGATATATTGTTCGACCATAAACGTTCTTCACTGTCGGGAATACTATGTTTCCTTGTTCTTTTCGCATACCGAATGTACTATTTTTTAATAAACACATCCTACAGAATATAAACGTTTTTCATTTTTTGAAATATTACACGTCTCTTTTGTACATTCTGTTGTAATATAAACAACCTTTGATGTTGAATAAACTTGCAGAAAAAATTGTGCGAAAATAAAAATTAGAACAGCTATCTATAATTCTAAAAAAATAAATCATACTAATTGTAACAGAAATAAAAATTAAAACAGACATCTATAATTCTGAAAAAATAAATCACACTAATTGAAAAAAAAATAAAAATAAAAATGGATATCTATAACTCTGAAAAAATAAATCACATTAATTCTAAAAGAACTAAAATTAAAATAGGTATCTATGACTCTAAAAAAATAAATCACACTAATTGAAAAGAAATAAAAATAAAAATGGACATCTATAACTCTGAAAAAATAAATCACATTAATTCTAAAAGAAATAAAATTTAAAATTGATATCTATAACTCTAAAAAAATAAATCACACTAATTGAAAAAGAAATAAAATTTTAAATGGACATTTATAACTCTGAAAAAATAAATCACATTAATTCTAAAAGAACTAAAATTAAAATAGGTATCTATAACTGTAGAAAAATAAATTACACTAACCGTGAATGAAATAAAAGTTAAATTCCAGACGAATACGAAGATACATGTAAGCCTTTCGCCGAAGTAAAAATAAAATACGTCACTGTAGCATCTTTTTGCATATTAAATATAAGAATGAAAAAGTGGGAATCCCTTGCATTTATCATCCCCGCAAAAACATCCGAGCTAACCACGAAGGTAAAAGGGGTGTACTTTAGTACCGTTTTATCGCTCGACCGATTCTTTATCGCCCGTTTAAAATTATACGATTATTCGACACAGTATTTCCATATACTTACCAGTAAAACACAAATGGTCGTATGAATAGCAAAATCAGCAATGGTAAGAGTATCGCCAGCAACAAACTCACGATCTTCGAGGATCGTGTTTAACAATTCGCAGGATTTCTCCACAGCTTGCACGTTTTCCTCTTTTGGGCATGGCTCGCCGAAAAATGTCACCGAATACTAATACAACAGTAAAAAATTATCGTTAATTACTTTTTGTGATATTTCTATTACTCACATTATATTCTTTATTATCTCGGTTATGTAAGGGAGAGGAAAAGAGAGAGAGCGACGGAAATAAAGCGGAAGGAAAAACGGAAAATCACTGAAGAACAGAAGATCGGAAGAGTACGGAAGATACGGAAGTCACTGACACTCTGAAGACACTGTCAGAATGAGCAAGCTCTGTGGCGCGTGGGGATTATTTGGTTTTATTTAATTAGACAATAAACAATAATAATAATAATGACTGAAGTTTGAACACTGCTCAACAATACTCTTTACACTCTCTCTTCTCGCTGCTCTCTTTCCTCACTGCTCNTTCTTCTTTCAAAGACGCAGCTGATTAAAATAATTGAAGGCATCAATTCCGAAACAGCACACGCCCACTTTTTGATAAATGAATTTGACAAACGAATTATTATATAATATTTAAAATAGTAAAAAATCTTATCCCAGATCTGAGGATAATTTAATTTAATTTAACTCGATTAAAAAAATATTTTTTTTAATAGGATAAACATGTTACAAGGAACATCTTTATCCCAAGAAAATGTTTTTAGAAATTCCAAATTTTTACCCAACTATACGGTACATAAAATAATTATCTGTCCTGTTTTAAGCGAGATCTATTTAAAAGCGCTGTTTTCACAATAATCAGTATAATTCTATCTATTTTATTAATTTCTCGATAACCCTCTGTGTTCCTCGTTTTTAGAAGCATCGTAATAAAATGAAAGTTCCTTCTTACGGAGAAAGGTTAAGCATTATTTTTTCCCCGATTCCTTCGTCGGTCCTTACGAACGTTTATTAATAGATTTATTACGTTAGTACATTAATTTTTTAATTTTGCTCCAGCAACAGTAAGTTAATTACCCTGTCGTCGTTCCATTAGGTACACAAATTCTTTTCAATGTATTCTCTCTTTCACAATTGCATTAAAATGCCTATTTAATTACCGTCTTTTTCTAACGTTGTTACCCTGCAATATTCATTATACGTACATATTAATTCAGTTAAGAAATGCTCCATTTCCCAGAGCCAGATCGTAAGAAAAAACTGAAACATATCGGTGTTCAGCATCTTTGATGGTACGACTTATAAAAATGTAAATTATATGATACAACAATACTGACTTCTGAAATCTGACTTTACAAAAATGTTTGAATTATGGAAACGGCGAGCCTGAAGCGAATGTTTAGACTATTTATACTAGTGCTATTGTAGAGATAGCTTCGAACGAGAATTTTTGAATAGAATAATTTTCTTTATTTCTCAACTACAAAAGGATGTTGAGACATGCTTCTGTCAATGTTTCGATTCGACTGTGCCGTCTCCTATTTGGGTCCAGTATTTAAATACAACCCTGTTGGAGGGGTGGACGCTGTGATACTCGAATGGGGAGAAGGAATTTTTTGGAGAGGAATTGGAAAAATATGATATTTTCATAAAAGTCTTGGCGTCGGTTTGTAATGCAGGTGAAAGTGGTCTAATGGATCGGATGAGTTTAGGATGAGATGAATATCGATGGTTAGGACAAGAGAAATCCATTCGCATTGTCGGAGGAATTACTGGCGCCTACTGTGACAGTGCGATAGAGGCGCGAAAGAGGAATATTTTGGGACAGTGCGATAGAAATGCGATAGAAATGCGATATAAATGCGAAAGAAATGCGATAAAAATGCGAAAGAAGAGTGTTTGGACCGAGTGATCGAGATTGTCGTAAATATTACATTCTATGAGAATTCCTGGACAGAGTGAAATAGACTGAGAAATGAAAAGGAAAAGAATGTTTAAATATGTGATTGAAGAAAATAGGTGTTAGTCTATTATTGAGCTATAATATAAAACAGCCAGATTAAGAGTATTATTGCTGTACCATTTCACACTACATTGAATAAGTTTTTGATT
The DNA here is from genome assembly GCA_019453375.1 of Ctenoplectra terminalis. Taxonomy (NCBI): domain Eukaryota; kingdom Metazoa; phylum Arthropoda; class Insecta; order Hymenoptera; family Apidae; genus Ctenoplectra; species Ctenoplectra terminalis. The sequence continues at coordinate 14,738 of SMSQ01025692.1, read as the reverse complement.
TTACATTGCTCACTTTTAATTTCATTTCTTTACCTGTCCGTAACCCAACATTCCTACTGAATATTACTCTTTCATAGAAGGGTAGAAGCCACTCGCACAATATTAAATCTATAAATAATAGAAGTATTTAATATACCCACGTAGCATTTAACCATGTTCTCGTACAACGTGCCAGCATCGAAGTACAGCATCTGGTCCACGATTCCTCTTTTTTTAGGGTCCCTCGGGTACAAAGAGTCGTTCTTTGCGTACTTGCTAACCAAGTATCCCATAATTGGACGACTGTAAACACGCGGCTATATTAACAAAGAGAGAATAAAGCGCGTTTACGCGACTCAAAAGAAAAAAAAAAAAAAGAAAGAAAAGAAAAAAAAAGAAAAAAGTTATCGCATACCTTTCGCACATAATAAATCCACCGTCGTCCAACGTTGGTATTACGTGCTGCGGATTCATCTGAAAGATGCAATTATTTAGCGAACAACATAGCCGTGCGTTAAAACGCGGGTCATTGACGTATAAAATGTTTGCTAAACCTTAACTCTTTGCCTTGCACGAATCGCACTCGTAGCGCGGATTATGGTTGAAATGTAATAAAGAGACACTATATTTACAATAAGTTAAGATTGAAAATTAGCAAATGCAAAATACCTATATTTCGGTGTCTCCAATTTGACACAGTATTAAAGCAGTAAATAATTATTGTTAACATGCGTGGACAATGAAAAAATTGTAGAGTTAGGTTTTGAAGGGCTTAATTTCGCAACTGGAACGTCGTTTCTGTTGGGATAACGTTGCTCTTTAATTAAACCAATTGGTCTGTAATATAATTAAATATTTAAAAATTCTGGATATTCATAAGGTCGGTATAATTAATCTCCAATTGACTTGTAAAGTAATTCCGGGTGAGATGGACTCGTGAGCGAGATAATTCCACGAGCTGTTCCGTTTTTCAGCTGTTTTAAATATATTATATATTTAAATACACGTGTATTTACTTTAGCGAACGATGCACCGACTCTTTAAAAAAAAAACCTGGGTCACCATTTCCAAGTTTACGCTGGTTATTTTTTTTATTTATTATTGCAACAAGTAATTTTGTGGAAGGGCATCAAATCGATTTCACGATTTCTTCTTTTCGTACCTAAAATCGCTGGCAAATTTTCCGATTACACGAAAGAAATAATTTGAAATTGCAATAAAAACGAGCGACAGACGTTGGAACTTTTCTCGATCTAAAATTCTCGTATATTTTTATATTGAAACTCGAACAAACCTCCACAAACTCAGGGGTCATCTGTTCCCCTTTAAGGGGGGAGATCGTTTTTAAGTTAAAATGAACGCCAATCGCCTTTGCCAGCAGCATAACTGACCGACACGGCGGGCTGCAGATAAAGTAGTAAAAATCAATCGGCATCTTGCACCTTTTCGAGCTTCCTCTACCTTCTCGTCGTGTCACCGTCTCTTTCTTTCGCTCCCGTAACGTCACTCTGCAAACGAGATTTTTATACAGTAGACCCCGAACAGAGACAAACTTTCGAATCTCTAGGCTTTGCATTCCCGTGTACCTCGACTCGCATACAAATTTACCTGACTGCTGTGTTTGGAATCCTGTGGATTGGAAGGTTATCGACCAGATCGAACGGATCTCTATGGAACTCTCTTCCGAAGCGTATGGCCGCTCAGACCGTGTGTCTCGAACGTACCAACGAAGGATCTGCTGAATTTCAATCCATTTTGTTCGTATGAACTTGATGGTAATGCGATGCGAATGTGCTTCCACTTTGGTTATTAAATTTATGTTGCATAGGTGGATATTATTTTGTTAACCCTGCTACGACCCATTTTCAAATACATCGACCCTTTTGCGATCCTGAACTAAGGACTATCGTGAGAACTTAAAGCGTTGTTTTGATACAAGCGTGGAATAATATAATTTAAATATTAAAAAGCAAATTATAACCTGTAACTGTTATCAATAATTCTTAAAGCACGCGACCGATTTACATTGTGACGCCTCGATTTTCATATTTCACGTCTCGTTACGCTAATGATGCATCATTACGAACTTTCATCATTTACGTTACGAATTTCTCGACTGCTTAACGCGACTGTGAAACGACGAGAGATACGAATTAGAAAATTTCACCGGTTCATCGATGGATAATTGTATACCAAAAAGGAGTGCGGTCGAAGGTAAATGTAACGACCTCTCGAGGAAACTCTTTCGCGATAATTCAACGTAGCCGTCGAACGCAGGATTAATTAATTATTAGGTTGCCGCACAAACTCTGTCTTTTAATTTCTTAGCGTGAGAGGTGTAATAATTTTCTGGTCCACGAGAGACTTCGAAAAACTCGAGGAAGATATTTTTATCGGCTTATTATTAATCGGGAATTGAAACAGATTTCATTTAAAATTATAAACCCTCTGTGACAATAAATTTGGTTGCTTACGGGAAAAAAAATTGCACGCGACAATAATGGTTTAAAATTAAAAAATTAATAATTATTATAAACAGCGTGCTTGTACACTTTGTACACTAACAAAATATAGTAGCACAATGATAAAGAATATTTAAAGCTTCCAAAATACAGATACACGGGTTAAGAATAAATCCAAAGATTTTTAAAGCGAAGAAAGAAAGAAAAAATCGTACAGTTCCAAAGCGAATGAAAACTTGTTACAAATAACAGTAGAAGATATGGTTTTAATGTGGTATAATCGTGTAACAGCAACCTAATAATTAACAGTTCGTGGGAGATGACAAATCTTTCTTACTCTTTTCAACTTCGTTCGATCCAACCGATACGTTTTTAACCACTGTCGAGCGTCATTTTCGTTCGCACCCTTATACCCGATACCACACGATCCAACACACGTGCACCTATACGCGTGCGTGATAACGATTTTCTAATTAATTACCCGATGAACGAGCTGCTGGACGTCGACGTATCAGGAGCACAAGTCAATTAGCTCGTTTCACCGAAGAAACTCGTATGCTGGGCGAACAATCGCGTCCACCAGGGCAAAGCAAATACACCGGCAAACGGCGAATGATACATCGAGTTGCCATAGCGATGCCGTAACGTCATAACATAAGCGTCAAAGTGTAAGGATGACATTGTACGACGCGTTCGAAGGCTACAGCGATCGATATGACAACAAGCCTCGGGTGGTCGCGATTGAAACTGAAAAGTTATCGCGTCGGTAGGATGGGTGAGAGGGGGGTGGGATACACGTTGCCGGCTAACGTTGACGACCAGGACAGGGAAAATCGTATTAATCCGCGAACAACGTTTCGCCAGGCTGTAGGCGGTTACGATTGAAACTCAAAACAGTTGCGGTTTTTTTTACGATAAACGAGAAAGCGCGTAACAAATCGCAGGCAAATGTTTGCCTGTATCGGTTGATCGTTTTATGCGAGGTGTGACGGGACGGATAATACAATTGGGCGCAGGGTGAATCGATACGAAAAAATTAACCAAAAATATGGAATCAATTTTTTTCCGCGAGAAGCTTAACCTATACTTTGACGAGTCTGACTCGTGATAGTAATTTTGGGTCAAACGTAAATGTTACGAGTGAGACTCGTGGTCAAAATTTTTCGAGTCAAACATGAATGTTACGATTGAGAGTCGTGGTCAAAATTTTTCGAGTTAAACATGAATGTTAGAAGCGAGACTCGTGGTCAAAATTTTTCGAGTCAAACATGAATGTTACGATTGAGAGTCGTGGTCAAAATTTTTCGAGTTAAACATGAATGTTAGAAGCGAGACTCGTGGTCAAAATTTTTCGAGTCAAACATGAATGTTACGATTGAGAGTCGTGGTCAAAATTTTTCGAGTTAAACATGAATGTTAGAAGCGAGACTCGTGGTCAAAATTTTTCGAGTCAAACATGAATGTTACGATTGAGAGTCGTGGTCAAAATTTTTCGAGTTAAACATGAATGTTAGAAGCGAGACTCGTGGTCAAAATTTTTCGAGTCAAACATGAATGTTACGATTGAGAGTCGTGGTCAAAATTTTTCGAGTTAAACATGAATGTTAGAAGCGAGACTCGTGGTCAAAATTTTTCGAGTCAAACATGAATGTTAGAAGTGAGACTCGTGGTGTAAAATTTCTAGAAAACGGCTAATGAAAACAAAGGCTAAATCTAAGCAATCTTGATAGTAACGTTGAGCGTGCGCCGGTCGCTACGCTTTCGTTCCGGATTTTACCCGGCTAAATGGTAGCGCAAGGGGTTAATTTTCGAGAAAATTGAATTTAAAGATTCCTCCAGGCTTTATCGAGTACGATGAGGTTCGATATCACAGCAGTGGCCACAGAAATCGCATTACCTTTCATCAACGTGTTTTTTCAAAACTGACAATCATACATTAAGTTCGCCAATAAGTTTGTGCGGTTTTCAGCAATAATTCCTCTAATTCAGTCTTCGCCTTCTCCGACAGGCGGAGAAAAAGATTGCAGAAAGAAACGAAGAAAAATGAAGACACGATTTCCCTCTTCGTCATTTTCTCGCCTCATTGTGCTCGAGCGACTTTACAAAACACAATTTTAAAAACGACAACGCTCTCTGCTCGGCCGCACGCGATACGCGGAATTGCCGGTGAACAGCCGAGCTCGTTCATCTCAATAAATTTCCTTTCATTACCGTCGTCACCTGGGAGGCCGGCCCGCGATCTCATTTCCCCGGACAATTACATGTGACTTGTTACTGCGATATAATTTTAATTGGCTGCGAAAATACATCGCGGCTGCGCCCAAGAATAAACCGCGCGCCATTGCAACGGCCGGCCTGTAGGTTGTTCATAAATTCATACGGGGAACGCGACCCGTTTCCGCGCGCCAATTATTTCTCCGTCAGGACATCAGCAAAACGCGTCGTTTTAACGGTGTCATGGACAACTAGAAACATCGATTATTCGACGAACGAGCATGTAATTTGGCCGTGAATAAGTGCGTCCGCACGCGGCCTCGTCGCCGTCCAATTTATTCGCGAGCTGGCCAACGGCGAGCTTTTCGTTTAATCGCCATTTAAACGATTATCAGCCGATGCCCGATCATAAATAAAGACCACGTTGGTCCGCGTTAACGAACCCCGAGATATTTTCTATTAACGGAAACACCGATCAATTTGTGTTCGTTACGCGAATTGATAATAATTCAGCCTATTTACCCTGCAACCTTTCGCAGACGAGATACCTCGAGAAACTGATTTTTGTATACCCGATTCTTTGGCCGAGATATCTCGCGACTCGATGTCGTCTATTCGACATCTCTGGCCAGAGATTTCGCATGGCTTTTCGTTGCACTATACGATCCTATGCATAGGATATTTTGTACTTTGATGCTCATCCGTTTCTTGGATAAAGATACCTTTTTCTTGCACGGTAAAAATTTTTTCGTCAGCTTTCCTGATCGCTTTGTTATTTCTGATCGACCAGAAATCAACAAATTACAATCGACGAGGAACGTATTTTAAAAAAAAGCGCCTCGCGCCGACTCGCGACTGTGCGTTAAGTCGCCCTGTCGCTGCTTTGTTGCGTCGATATCGAGTTGTTAATTATACACGTTACATATCCACTTTGGAAATTACTGTCCTCGTTCTCTCGAATCTCAGAATATCGTATAAAAATTTCATAAAAATCAGCGTGTGTCAATTCCGATTTTTATGAAATTTTGGTACGATATCGTGAGATTCGACAGAACGAGGGCAGTAAGTGTCAATTAATTGTCAACTCCGACGTGTGTCACTCCCGTATCTCAACATTCCTCGTAAGTAGTCTATTGGTTATGATTTCAGAGAAGTTACGTGTTTGTAGTTTTACAAATTTATATTTGTCTCGAAAATAAGGAATTTTATAAAACAAGAAACACGGTTGGGAGATTTTTAGAACGAAGAGAAAACGATCCAAAGGTCGCTCCATATATTTATAACGGTAAGGACAGTAGAATGTACGCCTTAACAGCTTCGAATAATCGCAACTCGTTGCTTCTATTTTACTCTGGAGTATTATTGGAATTTGAAAATACAACGTGGATGATCTGGTTATTTGCTGCGTTGAATATATAATATACCCGTAAAATTTGCAAATGGTAGGTGTGAGAAAGCATCGTTGCGAAAATATGGAAATATATGTTGACAGATATTAAATGCAGAGTTGGTTACAATAATTTTGCTAAGTTCAATCAACTGGTTATGCAACCGGAACACATGAAGCCTGATCGCTTTCAATTCTTGTTACCAGCCCACTCATTTCGTTATTTTGCTCCTATCTGAAATCTATTCGATTTTGTTTATCGCACTCGCTCGATTGCTAGCCATATCCATTGGCTTCTGTCACTGTACGTTACTCTATTCCGCGTTGCATATTTTTCACATCGTTGCGAAATAAATTAATAAATAATTGTTCGAATAAAATCGTACAACGTAGACGTCATTTTTTTATTCTTCCATGTTTGTCAACACTTTCGTAATATTTGTTTTACCATAGAACCCTCCCGTTTGTCTAATTTTACCAATAAACCTGTAATCGCGCAACATTTTTTTCTATCCAAGCTGTTACTTTTTTTCCAAATTAAATAAATGTTTTTTGTTACATCTAACAATTATTTCTCTTGTAAAAATTAATTGAACGTTCATGCTGAAAGCGAGGATTTAATTGACCGAGTTTAATCGTGGCTACATTGATTTTTGCGCGCTTCAAATTAATGAAATGGCTATTTAGTTGAAATTAGCTCTATAAATTTCACCACCACCACTGATTTCTCGCGTACGTAGGCGTTGCAAATTTTTTGGCTCACTTCGTACACACTGTCGGCCAAAAATGTGCAATCGCTACTCGTTCCAAGGAAAATAGAAATTAAACCGAAAAAAAGGAAAAAGAAAGAATTAACTTCAAAAAATTTTCCAACGAAAAATCCATCAAAATACATGAAATGTCAATTAACATTTCCATTGAAATTTTAAACCGATGAAAAAAATTTGCGGAGAATTCGATACGGGTAAAGTTAGTTAATTAGTCCGTTAAACCGCCATTTTTAATCTCACCGTTTGCCTATTTCTATTCTTATTGGTTTCATCGATCGCATCGTTAAGTTGTGTCATAAAATATTACACAGAGACGAAACGGACAATCAAAATGGAAGCGATTAAAAAATATATTACCGTAATCGGCATGAAATATTTTTCAAACGAAATATCAATAGAGACGCATCGTTTCGGTTTAAAATTACCTAAAACAGATTGATTAAAATCGTACAATATTTTATTCGACAACAAATACGATTAGCAATTTTTTTTCAGGTTTAAACTATATTCAGTAACTTATTATTCCTAATTATCGATTTACCAAATAACCATTATACACCTTCCCTTAATGTTTCCAATTTCTAATCCCCTATTTAATCCTTTCACCTCAATCTCTAAACAATACTTATCACTATTAATCAAACAATAAAACAGGCAATTATTTCTCAAGAAACTTCAGCACTTTATGCTACTTTTCGCACACAAGAAACGTTCCCTCGTTTCTCCAGAACAGTACCAAACAACAATTACACGTTTACCACTTATTCTTACCCTCGCAATCACCCTGTATCCAATCACGCTCCAAACCACCCTCTATATAGTCCATAATAATTGCCAAAGTTCGGCCAATTCCTAAAAACTCAAAGACGTTCGAAACATTTTCTCCGCAGTGGCCGTCGTTGTCGTGTTAAGTTGACCCGAAATCCAATGACGCAAAAGAAAGAACGAAAGAAAGAAAGAAAGAAAAAGAAAAGAAAAGAAAAGAAAAGAAAAAAAAGAGAAAATTCCACTCTATCGCTGCTCCAACCTGCTGATTGCTCAATCAACAAGCCCTCGACGCACAACTCGAACCGTCTATAATATGTGTCAATCGCTCGGCTCCATCAATTATTTGCGCCTTGCTGTTCGAACGGCTAATGAATGCCGTGGGGCCCGATTCGTTGGAAGCGTAACGAGACGGAACGAACGATAAAGCCGCGAGCACCAGGCGGATCTAGTACCAACGGCTGGTACGATGAAACCTTTGATCGCTGCACTCAACCGAGCACCGTTTCCAAGATCGTCTCACGTCTTCCAATTCTCAAGACGATCGAACCGATCAACGGATTCTGAAAATCGTGTTTTGGCGCGGACACGTTCGACACGGAGCGTGAAACTCGCGAGATAACAGGGCCACGAAGACTCTCGAGCATCTCGATAGACGACCGATCGGCTGTCCGGCTCGTCCGATTCCTCCGGTTTCGCGGTACCGTTTCTCGTGTCCCATTAAATCCATGAAATGGCACTGATAACCGCTATCGCGTCTGGCCGACCGTCGATAACGTCGCGAAATGATTTTGCATCTGCTCACGCTGGCTCGTTGGCCAGGCCGGAGTCTCCTGTTCTCGCGCTGACCGAGTTATCGTGGCTAGCGCCGGGCGTGTCTGCGCTGTAACTATCGATTAGGCGAGCGGATCCACTCGAATGGAAAATGGAATAGCCGCGATCGTTCTCGGCTCATCGACGCCGTCATGGAAATGCAGCATCTAGCCGAGATAGCCTGGCCCTTTCGTTTCAACGCTCGTCCCCGGTCTGACGCCCTCCCTGTGATTGCCCACGCGACCCGTTCCTCTATCGGAGTCTATCCTGGCTACGTCAATTTCCCATTCCCCGCGTTTTCGAACCGTGTTTCTTCCCCTGTTCGTTGTTCCTCTCGCTTAGACCATGGACAGTCGATGATGGATACGTCGGTTCGGTACACCGCGCGAAATCACCCGAACCGTCGTCAATGTTTTATTCCGGGCCAGAGTCGGTGGTGGCTGAGATTTTTTTTTTTTCCCCCTTCTTTCTTTCTCCTACCTTGTATGAAACGAATGAAATGTTGAAATTTATTTTCGACCAACGACTGGATGGACGAAAAGGTGCTATCCGCCGCTTTGTAACGCCGGTGAAACTTGAATACCGTTGGTGGCTGGATTTCTCTGGTAGTCCTCTACGCTTCCGTGAATATTTCATTTGTAAAAATAGCTTCGCTCGATAGGTTGTGAATAATTCGAGGATTTCGATGGAAGGAACGGTTTAATTTTTATAACGCCCGAAGGAGCTGCACGTTGTTAGAGATGGTTCGGATGGCGCCTTGGAAAGGACACGCGTCGAAGCTTACGATGCTTTATTCAGAAGACGATTGATTGATTAAATGGGGTTTAATTACTCGGTGCATACACGGGGGGCCGGTTAAATTGTACCACTTATGAAGAGTGCACGGTTCGTCGAATATTTTTAGATACATTTCAGACTTTGTTACACTAGATTGTATTAACGTGGGCTTTTAATAGTTTTTAATAATCTGGCGCAATAGGGGTGCATTAAATTGCTTTAGCTGGATTTTATCAGGTTGGCTAAAAAGTTCGCGTGGCTTTTAACGTGTAAATAAAAAGCGATTTTTTTATGTTCAAAGGAAATGCTTTGTTCGTTTGAACTGCTAAGTCACCTTTTGTTTCTAAGATTTGAAATTAATTTAATTACCTTTCAAAGCGCTGGAAGAGAATTATTGTTAAAAACATTTGTGCAATTTCTGTGGCCACTACTCTTTTGTTTAAATTATCTCGACTACGTGTTCCGAGGAATCACATTATTGAATATAAATAAATAGAAATAGATACGCTCTCATTTTTAATTAACCTATTTCTATCATTCAAAGCGTGCGTTATTTGAATCGAGTTTTACTTAATAACGAGCTACTCGTTAATATGAATTTTACTCTTTACCCGTGTGAAAATAAATTTATAAAGCAGTTAATAGATTCGAGATCGATAACGTAGTCCTGCATATCACTTGAAAATCTGTCGCTGAGTATTGACAATATAATTCCGCCCTGTATATTTTCACGCTCGCACCGATTTTTATGCATTTTCCAATGACCAGCAGTTTAATATATAGCAGTTCTATAAAAAAATGTTATTAACTCTTACGTTGCAATGAATTCATTATACTTGTTCCTAAAAAAAAAAGAGAGAGAAAAACGTATGAACCTTCATTTTTGTCACGTGTAAACGACATGATAATAAAACAGTAACCATCGATTTAAAGATCTCTCGAATTCTGTATCACAATTAAATCACTGGACCGGCTGTTTCCATCAGAAATAATCGAAATGTATTTTCCACGGACGAAATCGAGCGATTACGCGCAATATTTTCTCACCTAATTAACGATACAGTTTTGCCAACAATTGTTGCTTCTCCGTTTAACCGGGAGCCAAACGTTCCGGCGATATTAATCCATCGCTACATTCAAACACCATCCATATTCTAGGCTGGGGGTTAATTAACATCTAAATTTCCATCGTTGCCCGCCTTAATTGATCCACTTCATAACGCATTCCACGGTGGCTGGTTTATACGCGGCGGTCGACCGCCGTTCTCGAAAACACACGCCGATCGTTTTCATCGATATCCCGTTAAGGGCAGATGTATTTTACGAGCGCGGCCTCCAGCCAAAAGTGATAAATTTTAAACCAGCCGAGCCTCGATTATACAACCCTGCTCCTCCCTCTTTTCTCTATCTTCCTTCAACGCGGTTCCTTCCATCGAGCCCAACCGGGTATCGATGTTTCGCGCCAAAATTCGCCTGGATCTTGTTCACCGGCCATCAAATTTCCGCGACACTCTGGCTCGTTGTCTGAAAGCTTCGAAGCGGAGGTACTTGAAAGATTTATAGAAATTGAAAGGTTTTAAGATCGAAAACACGCGTAAGTAATATAAAATATTTCTAATTATAATAAGGCTAATGTGAGGGTTAGAATGGTTTTAAAATTGAATTTCGATAGTCGAAATTATGAAATCGAAAGATTCTAAGATCGAAGACACGCGCGAGGTAATATCAAATATTTCTAATTATAACAAAGCTAAGGTGAGGGTTAGAATGGTTTTCAAATTGAATTTTGATGATCAAAATTATGAAATCGAAAGGTTCTAAGATCGAAGACACGCGCAAGGTAGTATAAAATATTTCTAATTATAACAAGACTAATGTGAGGGTTAGAATGGTTTTAAAATTGAATTTCGATCATCGAAATTATGAAATCGAAAGATTCTAAGATCGAAGACACGCGTAAGGTAGTATAAAATATTTCTAATTATAACAAAGCTAATGCGAGGATCAGAATAGTTTTCAAATTGAATTTCGACGATCTAAATTATGAAACCGAAAAGAAGATGGATCAAAGTAGCCACTAAGCCCTAGATTTTCGAAAAAGTTTGTTAATACCGCGACGACGAGCGAATCGCGGTAACCGCATATAAAAAACCGTTCTACATTTGTCTGCAGCTCGCAACAGGAGAGGCTACCGAGTTAACGAAATCAAAGGTGTCGAGATAAAAGTGGCGAGCGACGGTAGCGTTCGTATATTCGGTGTTCAGAAGGGAAGCAGAAGGACGACCGATACGAGCGGACGGAGGTGAAAGATCAAAGGCTTTCCCTGACTAACAACGACCACCAATACGAGTACGACGGCTACGTCTGAGAACGCCAACGGCACTGACTACAGTGGTGTATAGGAACGAAAGCAACCGGAGGAAGAGACTTCGTTCCCCTTCTATACATCTCCAACCTGTTCCTTTCGTTGTCACTGGAGAAGTAGCAAAGATATTGCGAGTTCCAACGAGTTCTACAGAGTTACGAACAGTCTTGCAGGCAACGCGTTAGTTTCCGTCTGCTTTCTCGAGCTGCGCCGTCAAGGGAATTGGCTGTTACGAGACACGCTCGTTATTCCGTATCCGGCGGTGGTGGGCCTGCTTGAATTTTAAGCCGACGCTCCATCAAACCTGGTTCGCGACATATGTAAACTAGATAGGTAGAAGACACGTAGACGGTTTATAAGTTATACCCTTGAATGACAAGGATAATTGACGTGGCGACACTTATGGTTCCGTGCAACATTGCGCGCCCTTTGACGAAGACCGAAGCGAAACAGGTATACGTTCGGGTATACAGGATATCGTAGAACTGGTTATGAGATGTTCGTAACACAATTTTACGCGGAGAATTAAGTCGAAAGTACATATTCGGTTGCTGCATCCTTTGGTTCCTTAGCGCCAGAGATTTTACAATTTTGTAGTTCACAAGAGACTCGAGATTTTGGAAAGATTAAGATATTTTTCTCAGCTTATCGTCGGATCAAGGATTCAGAGATTTTTGTAAGCACTTGAAACCATTAGTGGTGCAGGCTGCGTAAAATGAGCCCGATTGCAAAACGCTTTATAATCGTAGTTTCGGTTGCGGATGGGAAAACATAATTTAGGTTTCTCAAATTTAACTTGGAGTAGGATTTTATACTCTTATTGTTCTTCTTATTTAATTGTTTGGTTTCTCTTCCAGCATTCCGCTTCTTCCACTGCTTCCTGCTTTCCTCGCTTTAATATATTTAATTTTTCCCCTTTTCTTTCCTATGAGTCGTACTTTATTTCTAATATACCCGCTATAACGAGGCTGTACAAATAAATAAACATACAACTTCAGCGATATTCTTTCTCTGGCAAAATTTCAAGTCCCTGGCTCCAAAAGTGTCTGTAAATTTGCTTATCTACGAATTTGGAACACGTTTACTTTAACCGCCAACAGATTTGACAATTCGCATTGTACCCTTATTATGCTGTTTCCATCGTTTCGAGATACTCATCGTTAACCGATCAGTCAGCGGAATACTCTGGCCAATCTCTCATTTTTCTTTCCTTTGCGCTGAAACACGGGGAACGTTATATCCTCGGTTTCTCTCCGAGTTTCTCCCGAAGCTGAGTCGCGAGGTAACGCGCGGCTTCAGCTCGGAAACGGTCCGCGACTGAAAGGGCCACGCGTTCGCGTTTTCCGTGCCGTTAATTAGAAATAAAAAAAGCATACGGATTCGCTCGTTAGCGTCCACGACCGCGCACCGATTCGCGTACAAAAGGGACTGCTGGAATTTCATGAGCTTTTGAAAGTTCTACCGGCGCGCTACTTTGATCCGCGAGCGAGGCCGAAAAGACTTTGAACCGGCTATGTCATGCAAGAGTACCACCAATGCGAGTTTCGAAGTTCGCCGATTATGGCTTCCCATGCTCTGAGCAATTAATATACATCCGAAGATAAGGAAAATGGCGAAGAATTCGAGCAATCGATGATATTCGGTTGGAAAATGCTGCGGTGATCGTGGCAATGGACGCGTTGTCGCTTTCGAATGGATCTTTGATCATTTTTTTAGCGAATCAACGATATCGAAAATTGTTCTGAATCGATAGTTTCAAATATTCGAGCTGTGTCGAATACAGCGTTTAAGAAAGCTTGAGGACGCTAAAAATATTTTATAGCTATTCCGTAGAATAATTGCGAAGCGACTTAATTTTAATATTTTGAACAATATACATATATTAAGCCTGGATTCATTTATATTCAGCAGATATCCCATAAAAATTATGAAAGTTCACCCTCCACCTGTACAAAGAGATCCGCTGCTTAAAAATTCCGCGCACGAGCATTCGTAATAGCGATACAACTTTTTTCTCCCAGGTATCACAACGAACTTAAACGAGAAATTATTTTTGTTAAACAGTTAAATGGCACGAAACGTTTTCCAGTTTGTGCAATAAATGGTCGATCATTAGAACTGCCGCTGGTTTAGAAAAATCAAACGATGTACCTGTTTTGAGACGCTCGTAACCATTCCTTCAGGCATTTTGCGCTCATAAATCTTTGCTACCTTCATTCTCGCGGTACAGAGCGCAAAAAATGCGCCCCATGAAGTGTCAATTTGCGATCAATAGATTTATACCCTCTCATCGATTCGATTGTCCAAATAGAATCAAATTTGGTACAATTGCAAGGCTCCGATAAAAAGCAGCGTTTTTTTTGGAATTTAAACAGACCGACATTGGAATTCACGTAATAGTTCCAATTAACGCTACAACTACCCACGATTAAAGTCTACTAATTTTTGTTGAAAGAATCAAAATGAAAGGTATAATTATTTTAACAGAAAATCCCGAAAAATATCCCGAAAAATATTCCAAAAGACACGGTAAATAAAATTTATAAAATTTCTGTGAGAAATTACGAAATGGTTAATTTTATCACTTTGTGATTTCTTATAAAAATTGTGTAAATTTATAAAGGTGTATTTTTTGTGCAAATTATAATTATATATTTTTAAGAACATCCATGACTTTTGTTTCTATGGTGTAAATAAGTATACTTTAGTCGACGGTAGTTTTAAGTTCGAGTCGGATTAATCCTGGAAATTTTCAATTTCTCAAAGCAACTTTAAACGAGGTCCCGTTCACAATATTTTTATTGCTCGTTTCAAATGTCTTTTCTTAACTAATTGTAATTATTCGCGCTTCTCGCTGTACGGTGAGAAAAAGATAGGAATAATATATTATGTTGTCAACGGCAGTTTTAAAGAAAGCGCGAACTAATGATACCGTTTCATTAGTTTGAGATAAAAAGAACTTACGATAGGACATTAACAAAGTGTCCGGGATTGATCTTCTTTTCTTCGAGAGAAAAGATAAGCGGTGAGGTAAAAAAGATACACGCTTCTCTGTTTGCGTTTAATAATCAATTCAAAGAGTCCAGAGTGTTATTATATTTACAGATTACGAGGAATAAATTTCAAATTTACTTCAGGATAAATTAGTCATTAAAATTAATACGAGTATGAAAATGAAAATAAATAACTACGCTGTTTTATGAGTC
>SMSQ01025690.1:0-14250 GCA_019453375.1 Ctenoplectra terminalis | reverse complement strand
TTTTTTTTTTTATTTTTTCATGCGTCAACGTCGTTCCAGGAACGACGCGAAAGCGCATCGTTTAAAATCAATTGCCTCTTGCGCGAGGCATAAATGAAAAAGATTAAAAATATGTTGCGGTTCTATCTATTAGGAGCTCCAATATTAACCATCGCGATGACGAATCATCGTTCAGAGTGATCAGAGTTTGATTGTCGTTCAGCTCAGCGTCGCGAAATCGCGATAGGTAAACGAAATATAGAATTTAAACGGGTGGTCCAGTTCAGGGTACAACAGAATCGCAGTCGTCGAAGCATCGTTCGTTGCTGATAAGTTCTTCGTTTGATTCATTTTGTCTCGCAATAATAGGCAGTCACCGTCCGTGACTATCTGACTTCGAACCATCGCTATCGCTCATTGTCTTGCCGGTGGAACTTTGGCCAGCGGGCGCAAAACTCTATTGCTGTTTTCCTTTTGTGATCGTTTAGGCTCTTTATTCGTTGCTCGACGAACTTCGACGCTTGATCATCGACGAATTCAAAATCCAATACGTACGACAAACCGAAATTCTGATATACCAAGACAAAATTCATTTGATGTCTGAAAAAAAAAAAAAAAAAAAAAAAAAGAAAGAAAGAAAAAGAAAAAATAAAATGCGCGTCCAATTAAAATTGAATCTAAAAACCAATTAAGAAGTGGTAACGAAAAATAAAATAAACCAGGAAAGTAGAACGATTAGAAATCGTCGGAACTGATAGCGGTTCCATCAAGAGATAATCTTAACGACGGACTCGTCCTCATCCTTGAGCAGAAGGCTCAGCCTGAGGTCGAGTTCGCCGGCCTCGAGGGCCCATTTTTCCCTGAGCCATCATGGAGAGTCTGCGGTATGGGTGCCAAGCGTATGAATCGGGAACAAGGGATACCAATCAACGGTCAACCGTGACAATGGAAGAAGGTCGAGGTTCACCTCGGCACCGCCTAAGCCCTGATTACTCTCGAACGCCTGTTTCTTCTCCCACAGCATCACCAACAGATTCCTTCCGAGGGCGTCGCACCTGCTGTACTTGATGGTCTGACGGTATTGCGGGTTCCTCGAATGCCGTATCACGCGTGTTTTACGTTTCTGTAGCCATCTGTCGCCGTCACGAAGATACGTCTTGACATAGGTATCTGTATCGTCATAAATGAGATGTCAGGTTATAAATCAGAAAATAATGGCGAAACGTTGGGTCGTGAATATTCTTTTTAGCCATTTCGTTTCCAACGGCAACTATAATCGATATTCATGGAAGGATCTGTGGATACATAATGGATCTTTTAATAATTTTCTTTTTTTCTTTTTTTTCTTTTAATAGCTTAATCAATTCCGCAGGTATTGATAGCGGTACTTTGATGGATATTTTACTTTATGAACAGTTTTAATTAATAATTCTTTTTCTTTTCTCTTTCTGATAATTCGTGCGTTCCGTAACCGGTTAGCTAGGTCACTTTTCAATCGGAAATTCCTTCGTACGTGGGATAAAAAATGAATAGAAAGAGCTAGCTTTGAAATTAGATTAATTTTAATTCTCGCAAATGTGAGTGTAACGTGTTTCCAGTAAAAATATAACGATGAATTAAAATTGAATTAATACAAAGATTCTGAAAAAGATAATTCACAAAATGTGACAAATTCGGAACATTTATTCGGTATCGCATTTGAAGATTTTTATTACTGATTTTTTTTAGATTTTAAACGAGTGAAGAGATCTGAGTGGTAAAAAGGTTTTAGAATCAGATGAAAAATTGTTTAAGTTAGTTTTTAAGTATTTTAGTTAAACAACAGGTTTACCTGGTTCATCTTTTTCTCCTGGACAAATGTCTCTGGCACAGATAACCTCGACTTCAAGCGTTCCCTTGCTTAGGCAGAAACCCAGTTTCACCTCGCCGTTTTGAGCTCCTAAAATGCGTGAAAAAATTCATGCAATTGACGCAGGATCTCCCGATAAGGAAACCTTTCCCGATAAAATTCATCGTTTCTTCTTTCTATGAAAATTCTCACACCAATGCGATAACACAACGGATAGAAAAGAGATTGTATTAATCGTTTCTTAGATTAAATTCTTATCGTCAAAATATAATTTAGACGGTGAATTTAGAAATTCTTTACCGGCTATCATCTTGAATCCCTTTGGTGGCACCTGTCCGCGACCCAGCTTCGCATCAACGCCATTTTCGTTTCTCGTTGGCTGACTGAATGTGAAAGAGAACAGAAATGCGAGTCGAGATTAATATACCGTGAAACGAAACAAAAGCGTGGAAGAGCGTACGATAAGGTTCGCAAAAAAGAAAAGAAAAAAAAAATGAGGCTAAAATACTGGAATAATGGAAGCTTCGAAATTAGACGACTGATAAACTGGGAAGCGAAGCTTATTTCATCATCGTTTTTGTCATATTTCCTGATCCTCGGAAAGGAAGAAAATTTTAGAAAATGTTAGTAGAATTCCACTGTCACGTCTTACCGTTATTACCATTTATTGATATTCGTTTCGAGCTCTTAAAAGATTGAACGCGAAACAACCGTATTAATTCCATGAAGCAGCTCAAATATTTATAGAATGACATTGAAAAAGATACTGTTACGAGATCCCGAGTAATATCTGACGGTAACTCAAATTACTTTATTCCGTGTAAAACATAAACTCGTATATATCGAGATGATAATTTTTATTCATATATTCTGTATTCAGTGTTGCTTACCTCCATTTGTCTTCCTCGTCTGATTCACTATTGCGATCATAAAATCTCTCCGGAATATTCATGACGCTGTCTTTGCGCTCACCCCGCCCTGTGAGTTAGAGAAAAATATTTCCTTTCTGTGACTGGTGTATTTCGCGATTACCCACCCACCAACCTGCGTGCTGTTGTGATTTATTTTTTCCTGGATAACACGTTGATCTTCTTGTTTCCTTCTTATCTAGCTAAAGGATAAAGAGTTATTTCACTCTTTTGTCTTTTTGTCTCTCTCTCTCTTTCTCTCTGCCAATGGAAATGCACGATGTCACGCAGATTGGCGAGGAGTCGCTGCTCGAAATCCGTTTTATGCCTACTGTATCTGGTTGTCTACTTAGGGGGTTCATACTTTTCGAACAAAGCCTTACGTTTCACAATCAACGAAGCTTTCAATTTGTGTCAAGTGTCCTCGGGATTGTAAAGCATTTCTGACTGCGCGTATTTATATTATGTTTGTGAGATGTCGAGTAAAAAATGGAATTCAAATGTCTTCGACCAGTTATTTTTCGATTATTTTATTTAATTGGAACATTAATTCCAACTCAAGAACAGAGTTTATTATTCTTATGAAAACAGTGAAATAGAAATGCGTAGACCATGGATTTTTATACAAATTCTATTTTTTAGGGAACAGAATTAAAAAAAGTAGAACTTTGATAGAANTGTGACTGGTGTATTTCGCGATTACCCACCCACCAACCTGCGTGCTGTTGTGATTTATTTTTTCCTGGATAACACGTTGATCTTCTTGTTTCCTTCTTATCTAGCTAAAGGATAAAGAGTTATTTCACTCTTTTGTCTTTTTGTCTCTCTCTCTCTTTCTCTCTGCCAATGGAAATGCACGATGTCACGCAGATTGGCGAGGAGTCGCTGCTCGAAATCCGTTTTATGCCTACTGTATCTGGTTGTCTACTTAGGGGGTTCATACTTTTCGAACAAAGCCTTACGTTTCACAATCAACGAAGCTTTCAATTTGTGTCAAGTGTCCTCGGGATTGTAAAGCATTTCTGACTGCGCGTATTTATATTATGTTTGTGAGATGTCGAGTAAAAAATGGAATTCAAATGTCTTCGACCAGTTATTTTTCGATTATTTTATTTAATTGGAACATTAATTCCAACTCAAGAACAGAGTTTATTATTCTTATGAAAACAGTGAAATAGAAATGCGTAGACCATGGATTTTTATACAAATTCTATTTTTTAGGGAACAGAATTAAAAAAGTAGAACTTTGATAGAAAATTATTTCACCTATCAAGTATTAGAGTAAGTTGTGTAGAGTCGGCCCATTTTTGTTTTTTCTTGAAAGATTTGGTACATCGCAAAAGAAAATGTTCGCTAAAATATATACGTGGATTTGTAATACTAGTATGAATATTTATAACATTCGGTATGCTACAAAAAATAGCTAAGTGGAATATTTCATAGTGAACGTTTCAATTTGCTATATTCTTTTCTTATATCGCATGCGTTCTGTGAAATTGTGCGTCTTTAAATTTCCTATAAATGCGTAAAATTTCACAATCTAAAAACGAGTAGTAACATTTTAATCGGGTTTTTAGCTTATGTCGTTCGTTTGCGGTAAAAATAGCTCGATTCAAAGCTGTTCGATTAATCTGTAATCCTTAAAAAATTACATTATTATGATTTACACATACATAAAAAGTAAATTCACGTTTCATTATTCTACGTTGTGCGACTGTAATTGTAAATGAGTGGGTGTGCAGGGTAGACAATGTAATGATTTATAAACTTGTTCGTTTCAACGTCTACATTTATAGAAACAATTAATAGAGAGGATGTATCTGGAATATACGGTATTATAGAACTTGCTCTCAAAAATACGTTTCAACAAAATATAGATTAAATTTCTACTGTTACCACTGTGCGATTAAAGAAGGGGGATAAGAAGAAAGCGTCGAGAGAGACAGCGTCGATAAATCGAAAGACAGAACGGTGAACCAACATCGAAGCCTACTTACGCTTTTCTTAGCTACGTGTTGCAAATCTCTAGCTAAGAATGGAACGGGTACTTCAACTGTAGCTATTTCTTCAACGTCTACCAAATTACTACTGTTACAAGATTGGCATTGCTATTAAGGGCTAGTATCTACTGGATCTACTGGACCTACCGGTTCTATGTGAGACAGATACAATGATTCAGTGTGATGATAGGTTGTAAATATACATACAATTGTGGAGTTAGGTTTTCGATACAGTAACATCAATCGTGTCAAATTGCAAATCAATTGATTTTTATTCTCGGAGCATACTGTTCAGTAATTTGTTCTATCGTAGATTAAGGTTACCGTATCTTCTAATTTTGTTATCGTTAAATGTGCTTCGAGAACTGAAACTGTTATAAAGTACCAGATTTTTTAAAAATTATTTTATAAAAAAATATGATTTCGTGCATCATTCTTTCATTAGTACGTGGTAAGATTGTTTTCGAAGAAATATTGGACAATTTTCGAGAATTTTTAAATTCTATCGCTTCGATTCTGTCGTTTCACGTTCCTGTTACTTCTTCGTTTGAACGTTACTCCGAAATCGATCACAATTTAATAGCCAGGGGTCCGTAACAGCAACATTCCATTAGATATCTAACAGACATGTCAGAAATCTGTCATCAAGCATGTTTGGTACGAATACCGATAGTCTGGTTGGAATCTATTGGAAGATTATGGCAGGATTGAAATTAATGGGTCAATTTGTGGCACGTTTGATCATCAAAGCAATAATGCCAGTGACGTACCTCTTTCTGTTAAATTGAGAGAATTTAATTGACAATTCCGATTCCTTTACACACGGGATTAATCAGTGAACAAATATTTTATTTTATTGCATAAAGCGTGGGATACTCTGTTGTAACCTCTTCTTTACGAAACATAAATAACAGGAAACTTAGATATCTATTTTATACCATTTTTCAGGTTATTAGATGGAAACAAGTAGAATAGGTCAACGATGAGTCAGATGCGAATTTCATTGCAATTTAGATATATTAGCTTCCACTTTGTTATCTTCTAATTATTTCACAAAATACAATCAGATCTAATGATTTTTTCTGTTTTTCTGTTTTTTTTCTTTTTTTTTATAAATGTTCTCAATAAAAACAAATTTGAGTTCCCAAAGTCCATTCAACGATATTTCAGCGTACAAGTTTCCTTACCTAAGATCATGATTGTAGATATAGCAACGAGTTGTTTAGCGATCAAATATATTGTACTTCTAATAATACAGTATCAAGCGAAGTAATATATTCTACAAAAGCATTACCAACGCGAGCAGGCAGAGAGTCAGCGCAAAGAGGGGGGGAAACGGGAGCACAGAGTTGCTACGCAATTTTATACGAGTCTCCTACGAAAATACCTTGGCAAAAATTTACCGAGCACAGGGGGTGCTTTTTAAATATTAATACACACTTACATTTAGGACAACGTTTCGAGCAAAACACAATAATCCGTGGGAACGTTTGAAGTAATTCCTTTCTCGCTTCTTTCTCAATGTTCTAATTAAAATCTCCGTTAAGAGGCAACGTTCTGTACAACGGGATATCGGTAACGATAAAAACGAAAACACGTTGCCTCTGAGCTTTCCTTTCGGATATAAAATACAAAAAGGAATCGATTACGAAGGTACTCGTCGTTCGATAAAAACAAAAGGAAGACAGAAGAGGATAAATACGGAACGAAAAAAGGAGGACGTGGACGTGAAACAAAAAGAAAAAAAAAAAGAAAAATAACAACAGATCGAAAATAACGCTCGTGTTCAACCTTTCGTAGGTAAACGGATAAACGAACGGATAGGCAAGACAAACGTGTCGACAAATAGGCGAATTGGTAGGCAGAGAGAGAGAGAAAGGAAGATAGAAATAGAAAGATAGAGATCGGTTGGATAGAGCAAAACAGAGGAAGATAGACAGTGTGAGAAAAAGATAGCGAGAGAGAAAGCGAGAAAATGTATCTTACCGAAAGCCCGTGTCGGTGATCCACAGTGTCCTGTGGTTATTTATCGAGGTGGTATGGAGTGCGGCAGTGGGAAGGAGGCCGAGTTACCGGTCCTCGGAGATACAGGCTCGCACTGCCACACAGTAACCGTTGGGACTACGCACGCTGTTGTCGTTGATCGATGATGTTGTGGTTGGTCGGTCGATCGAGCCCACGATTCGTCGTCGATCGGGGTGGTGACGATGGCCGATGGCGTTTCGACCGAGCGAACCGAGCATTTTGATCGACCGTGTATGCATGTCAGAGATTGCCGGACGGTGCCGACCGAGAAAGGAGATCAAGAAAATCAACAAAGAGACAAAATTGGCAGAACACTCGTGCGGCGTTCTTCGTCAGCGGATCATGAGAGAAGACGAACACTCAATATGGTTGAGAACACGATCAGCGCATAGCTATTGGCACTTGGCAATTTGGTAGTTTCAACGTGAACGAGGAACTATGCCTGGTGGAGTGTAGTATAAAGGTTGTCTTTGCTATTTTCTTTTTTTGTATTTTTGTTTTTTTTTTTTTTTTTTGTTGTTTGTTTTTTGTTTTTTTTCTTGGCACGGCGAGAAATCTCACAGAGATTGGCGTGTAGTGGCGCATGAAGGAACATCGGGAGCTAGAGCAAGAGAGAAAGAACCAAGGCGACATCGATTTCACTCTTGGCGATCCTTCTCGTCTCCTCTGTCAGCTTTCGATCTCCTCCCTTCGTGTTTCCTTTTTACTTAGCTTGTTTTTGTTTTTTTTTTTTATTATTGCCAATCACTTTGTTTCTCGGTCTCGTCGGTTGATGTCGGGTCGTCGGTGTCTCAGGCTGGCACAGGCGAAACGAGTACTCAGCGACAGGCAACAGCGGCGCAACAGCGATCGCACAGAGATGAGCATAGAGCACAGATCATTGCGACGAGTGAACTTTTGGAAATGCCAGCTTCTCCAATGAATAGATAGACAGACAGACAGATAGAGGATGACGCGATTTCGCACTGTCCGAACGCGATACACCCGGCTCGTTCTAGCCGATCGCACATTCCCATAGTATCGGCGAGCGGCTCGCTCGTTCCGAACGATTAATCCCTCTCGAACAATGGGAAACTTCGAATTATTAAGAAACACGAGAGACTTATCTTTGGTTCGAGTGAATCGACGTCCAAGTTTACATCCATTCAAAACTATGTACAACCAGGGAACTTTCCTCATAGTTTTCGTCACGTTAAGATACAGTACCGGGCAAAGTTGGGAATAGTTGGACATCGCTACGAATTCCAGGAAACTCAACAATTGAAAACGAAAGAAAAATAAGAAACAGGAATTTGAGATTATGTTTCCTTCACAAATGTTTTGAGCAAAAAATTTATAAAAATAGAGGAACTTGTGATCAACGTTTATAGTATTAATTTTGAATACAGATTTGATTTTATTTAACTTTTTACTGGATCGATACCACGTTGACAACGAAAATATTGAATAATAAGATTTCGTCTAATTTTCAGCTTAGTTTCGACTAAGTTTTCGAAATAATTAATATTTGTGTCGCATTAGCATTTTATGTCTCGAACAAACCAAAGATAAACCCAGCCTAAAATAAATTATAAGAGATTTCTAATAGGAATTTCTGCTGATACCGTTAGATGATCGATTAACAAGGTGCAGAGCACTAAGTCGTCGTGGGCGTGTGTCGAATTAAGCAAAACTGAAGCAAACAAACAGCGAAATGATCGATACATGATAAATCGTCATTAATTGGCCCTTTAAGATTAGTTACCGAATTCGCTAATTATTTAGAGTTCTATTTCAATTTAATTTTTTGTTTTATTTTTTTATTTTATCCAAGCGTGAAAAAAACGCATGGCTCCCTTCCAGGCCGATCCGTTTCCAGCTCGATTAATTTTAATACACTATTCTGTACGAACGAGGCTCCACGGGGGCTAACTTGGGCGGAAAAATTGTTAGGATACTTTGTTCGCTCGGTCAAATCGCGCGAGATCGATGGGACGTGATTGTACGAAGACACGCGCAAAGAGGAAAGTAGAGAAACAAACAGACATGTGAAGTAAAAAGTGTGAAAGAGAGGAAAAAACATGGTATTGCAGAGAAAATACACATAAGTATAAGATAATAAAGTCTCGTGAATGATGGTGTATGAGAAAATGCACAAAAATGTACATAAATGATACGGACTTACACATATACATATATCTGTACAAAACAACAATTTTCGTTCGATTTATTAACTCTATAATCATATTCCCTAACAAAAATAGGACATTCGTATTTAAAATAAGATTTCAAGCAGAAAAGAAAAAAAATTGAAAATTAATTTTCACTTGTCTGATATGTATTTAATTTCAAGAAATTCATGTCCTTCGTTTTAATATTCCAAAGCAAAGTGTTATTCGATTAAAAAAAGAATTAAAATTAAAAGTAAAATTAAAATTAAAATTAAAATTAAAAGAATTTCTCGAAACATTACGCCGCTTCAGAATCTCGTACCACTCGCCTCTGCGGTAACAAGAAGAAAGAACGACGGCAGATAGTTTCTCAGAATTAAATAATCCTCTGTTCGTAATGCAACGGCTCTTCTACGTACCACGAATCGAATCAAAGTGTTCGATAATCATTCTAGCCGGTCTAATTTAGTTTACCTTGCCTCTACACGTATACATGTACGTCCGTGCATATACATTTATTCGCATGCGTACGATACGCACGGCGCCGGCCGTCGAGGAAGATTCGACCTGCTGATCGGCTGGTGGCCGAGGATGGATCGAGCGGAACGACGATCCAACGATCGAGAACGGTGGTGGTGGTGAGAAAATAAGAGAAAGAGAAACAGAGACAGAAAAAGAGAGAAACAGAGAAACAGAGAGAGAGAAAGAGGAATATAGAAATAAATCGACGAGCGCGTGAAAGACAGTCAGACAGATAGACAGACGGACAGACAGGCAAACAATTGCATGAATGGATGAACGAAGTGACGGACGAACGAACGAATGGTTAGGCGAAATGATGGCCAAAATAGAAGCAACGTAACCATACTCACGGCTCTCGCGTCTTTTGTCTCCTGTGAGACTCATCGTCCTGCCGAGTTCCCTTTTGGTCGCTTTCAATGTTCGTAGACCTTCCAAAATTTCTTCCGGATCCCTCATTGGCCTGGTGAACGAGCTTCGTCGCCGATCCCGATTGTAGTGCACTATAGCTGGCATCTCGGTCTCGCCCATGCTTCCGCCTGAAAAAATTGAGCATCTTTTTTTTTTATTTTTGCTTCTTTTTAATCGATCACGCACGTATGTAGCTCGCATCAACCCTTTCGCTACGGTTTTCTGAAGATTGTTAACCCTTAGTGCTCCTTTGGCTCCGCTACGGAAACATTGTTTTCAACACGATTACGCTTAATTTCCAAAGATATCGCACCATTATGATTAACAAAATTTAAAATTTATGTTTCCTTAACGAGTGGATAAAAGATACGTGTAAAATAAATAAAAACAAGTACTTTCACGAGGAATAGTAATTTTTTTTCGTTCAAAATAAAACTTCTTTTCTTCGGTGATAAAAAATCGTACGGACTGCAAAGGGTTAATATAACAAATAGCTTTGTTAAAACAACAGATATATATATATACATGATACGAGTTATTTGCATCACTTTGGTAGATACAAAGTTAAGACCGTGTAACTTAAAAGTTAAGCTAATGTATCTATATTTTAAAAGATTAATTTTATTTAGTTATCACTGTGCTATTAAATTTGATTACTGTACTACCGTAGCGATACTATGATCCTTCCATAGCAATTATTAGTTTAAAAATTTCCAAATAAAAGTGAAAAACTGTAATCAATCTTAGTTTTTTCTCTAATAAGCAAACAAAATTCAGGCTATAGAGGGTTAAATAAAATTTACCACTGCTGCGATCTGATGATTCAGAATCCAACATTGAAAACGAAAATTATTTCAATCACTTGAATCGCTTTAAAGATATATTTTAAAATAAAGTAAAGAGGAGTGATTGAGCAAGGTCGAAGAATGGCTTTGTAATCGAAGATATTGTAAAATAGAATCTGTCCGTTTGAGGACAAGGACGTGAACGAAGAGAAATACCATGGGTGACCTAAAATTTCTACGATATCTCGTCTCGTTAAGAGTCTGAAACCCTGACCCAGTTTTTACAA
Organism: Ctenoplectra terminalis; assembly: GCA_019453375.1. NCBI lineage: Eukaryota > Metazoa > Arthropoda > Insecta > Hymenoptera > Apidae > Ctenoplectra > Ctenoplectra terminalis. Next base: position 3,337 of record SMSQ01025690.1, on the reverse strand, counting down.
CATTTAATGTTAAACTAAAACAAGCACAATTGAAACGAATCCGGACCTAGGTCTACCGTTGTTTTACTTGCTACCTAGAGGGTGTTTGGCTTCAAATATATAGAGATAAGAAAATTTGATTAAAGATCTCAGTTTAAAGTGTAGAGCGACACTTCCATCGGCTAAATTACGATTAATTGTCCTGTTACTTATCGAAATTAATGAAACCGTAATTATACGCGAATCGAGTGCTTGTAAGTTTCAAACGAGAACAATTTCTTTGAAACAGCAGCGCGATGTATGAATCTTTTTTTTTTTTCTTTCTTTTTTGAATACTGCTTGAAAATTCTTCTCCACGATGAGCTTCGAGGAACAGTTTCGTGACAATTTATTTCTACATTTTACGGATATAACAAGGACCTTTCTGTACGGAAATAGAAAGGTTGAAATGTCGACGAATATTCCGCACAATTTTATTGAGAACTACGAGAAAATAATAGTCTCTCCTCCAAGCTTTAGATTACAATGCACGTTATACTTTTTGTTCGACCTGTCCCAGTTATCGATGTTTTTATTATCTACTTGTTTTTCACACATATTTGTTCCTTAATAATACACCTTTTTCCAATAACAATCCCATAATACAGAATTGCCACGAATTTATTTAACAGGGTTCGCTAATTTCAACAACATATTATTCAAACCGATCGAAAACGGATTAATTAATATTAATGAATCGAATGGTTCGCTTACGTTTACTGTCAGTGCCGCCTTGGCTTTGGAAACTGCTTCTTCGGCTACCGGGCAAAGATCTGCTGTAATCTCTGTTGAGTTCGTACGGTTCGACTTCCAGTTGCTCGGATTGACTGGAACCTCTCCTAGAATTTGCATGCCAAGCGTGATCCGGGTGCAGATAGCCGAGCTCCGGACTTCCGCTGTCACTTTGTGTATCGTCGCTGTAGCTTCTTTCGCGAAGTTCCGTCTTTCTTAGTAACCTTTGGGCAATTTCCATCGAAAAAGAGCCACGGGGAGAACAGTACGGTGATTTGCTCGCACGAAGTCCGCGAGGATCTTCCAATCGATACCTGAAAACCATCGTGGATCGTCTCCGCGTAAGCTTAACCGCTCGAAATGACTGGTTCCTAATTTCTCGTTTTCGTGAATTTACAACGGTACATTTTTGCGAATTTTCCGTGGCTTTTTGTAGAAAAATGCGCACAAAGAATTTTTGTTCGTTGAAAAAAATAAAAATACCGTTTTATTTGCTCGTAAATACCCCTGTTGCGGGTATTTTTTCAAAGACCTGTTATTTTGTTTTTTTTTAGTTCAAATAAGTCTACTTTAATCGCTGGTAGTTCTAGCGTTAAATTCCAACAGCGATTTAAGCTCACACAAAGTGATTTGAAGTAGATATATTATTTTTAATTATTGGAAAGAACATTTTTGATTTATGACCGGATGAAAGAAGTAATTTGTGATTTTTAAAAATATATTAACCTTCAACTGGTACCGTCTGACGTATCGTATTGTCGTATCGTACTGTATCGCGCGATAAAGTTCATAATCAGAGAGCAACGGAAAGAAAATAAATAAAAAATCACTGTCTTATAAATCATTTAAAATTGCCATCGGTAAATGCAGGAAAATAACGACGATCAAATTCCTATCTTTTTAAAATATATTTCAAGCCGTAGCTCTGAGATACTTACCAAACTGCTCTGTCGTTCTCGAGAGCTCGCTGCAAATCAACAGTGCATTCGCCGAGAAAAACGTTATCGCCATCGGGACAGAAATCCCAGAGGGTCACTTCGATTGCACGCTTCATTAAGCTCTCCCCGTCAACTCCTGAGAAGAGTAATGTTGCATTCCAAATTGGCTTTTGACTTGGCTCGGCGACCACAGTTTTCAAAGTAGTTTGATCAGCACTGAAACGCATATAACATCGAACCGTCGATATTACGTGCAGTTACGCGATGAAATGGGTTTACGACAGAGAAAAGCGATGATATCATTGAATACCTCGACCTGAATGAAATTCAGATTAGCTTTCACGTATTTTCTAATCGTTTAATCATACTGAGCCTCAGGTTTAAAAAAGAAAATCAGAAACATGAAAAATTTCTTTAAAAAACTAACTATAAAGTTACTTAATCGATGTGAAAAGATCGCAGAGAGCAATCATCACAGAATCAATATATCGAAGATTAAAAATAATTGTACGCATCGATATTTTGCACCGAAGGTTATTGTCAAAGAACGACATCACTTACGGAGTAACCTAATATTTGACTTCCATTTTGAAGAAGCAAATACACGAAGCCATTCATCGCTTAAATAACCCTCTAGCACCGAAGAACTGTATTTGGAACATAAACTCTGAAACGGAGTCTACATGATTTTTATATCTTCTGGTTTTCTTTGCAAAAACACGAGAGATTCAATTATATCTGTTGCTTTATACCAATCACACATTTTTTAAATAAATGCGACAATAAATAAGTAACATCGTATTACTCTTTTTTTATCTTTGCATGATTAAATCAAATTAACAAACCTTCAAATCTTACTATTAAAAAAAAAAAAAAAAAATTAACGTTGACGAGCAGAGTTTATGAGACCTCGCTTCGGCACTACAGAGTTAACAAAGGGTTGCTACCCTTTCTGAAACAAATTCTTACCAAATCGGGACAAGAACCAATTTAGCATACGCCTCGGGTAACGTGCCATATCCTGTGTCTTCTCTAGCGGACAAATCGTCAGCCATAAAAACGGAAATGATCAGCTCCTTTCGATCAGCCTCGTACGATACTTGGATCTGGACCCGGCCCGTCACTTGCTTCTCTTTCGCGATTTGCTCCTAAAATAGACGAGAGAAAACTGAGGAACCGTCTCTTCTAACGACGACGATCGATAAGACTAATGGCGAGTCTACGAATGAACAAAGACGTGATCTCCGTTTCCGTGATGTCGAAGTTGTGAACTCGAAGCAGTGACAGATAATCGGATGAGGTTTCGCAGAGAACAAGAAAGATTAGTCGAAAGATCGAACGTCTATGTTCTACACGTAACTCCTACGTGAAAGTTGGAAAGCGGACTCATTCCGTCATGCATAAGCGATTTGTGAGGGGAACCTTTGTCAAGTAAGGCAAAAACGAACAAGAGCGAGCAAACTATGTATGATACACGGATTACAGAGTGTTTCGATCGTGTTAAGAGTTAATTCTACGCGAGAGCCGCGTTTCTGTTCGACAACTATAGCTAGGGGTGCGTCATAGCGAGTATCAGTGATGAACAACTTATGGTTGACAATTTGTGCGCCAAGTTCTGTATTCTTGAATTTTTTTTTTTGGTCAAGAAT
>SMSQ01025688.1:4105-24362 GCA_019453375.1 Ctenoplectra terminalis | reverse complement strand
TCAATTTAAAAATTTAAGATGAAATCTCAATTTAAGAATATAAGATGAAATTTTAATCTAAGAATTTAGGATGAAGTCTTAATTTAATAAACTTAAGATGAAATCTTAATTTAAAAATTTTAGATGGAATCTCAATTTAAGAATTTAAGATGGAATCTCAATTTAAGAATATAAGATGAAATTTTAATCTAAGAATTTAGGATGGAGTCTTAATTTAATAAATTTAAATTGAAATCTTAATTTAAAAATTTTAGATGGAATCTCAATTTAAGAATTTAAGATGGAATCTCAATTTAAGAATATAAGATGAAATTTTAATCTAAGAATTTAGGATGAAGTCTTAATTTAATAAATTTAAGATGAAATCTTAATTTAATAAACTTAAGATGAAATTTTAATTTAATAAACTTAAGATAAAATTTTAATTTAATATACTTAAGATGAAATCTTAACTTAACAAATTTAAATCTTAATTCAAGTCTTAATTTTCGCATTTCAATTAAAAAACAAATAATACACATTATCCCAGAATTCTTCTTTTAATACCTGATCGATAATGAGTCAAGTTATACAATGGAACCTCTCATAACAAGCATCTCGCACAACGAGCAAAACAAATTCTAAAAAAGTAACTCCTTTAACGAGCGACATTTTACACAAGTGATAATTAAATCGAAATCGGATTCCAGAAGAAATGATAAGCACGACTTCGCTCCCTAACAATTTATGCATTAATAATTTCCATTAACACGTTAAGCACCACACTTCTCACAAAGCACCACAAAGTTCTCTGTATATTTGTCATTTTACCATTTAATCTTTTCTTATAAGTACTATTGCTATAGAAACTTTTACGAGGTGTAAAATTTGCAAATTGTAAATAAATAATATTTATTGATATTTAATACGTGAAACTGTATGTGTTTTTGTCGAATGATTGTTATAAATATGATTTCTCGAATTATTGCATGGTGAACTGCATTTATTATCATTTCACAAATGTAGCATCTGGATCGCTTCCTGGATTCTAAATTTTCTTGTTTTTTCATAATTCTACTTCCAGTTGCTTCTATTAATCCTCTATAGCCCGAATTTTGTCTGCTTATCGGAGAAAAAATTACGATTGATCACAGTTTTTCTCTTTGATTTGAAAATGTTTTAACTAATAATTATTGTAGATGGATTTTTGTACAGTAATATAGTAATCAAATTTAATAGTGCAATAATGATTAAAGAAAATTAATTTTTTTAAATATAGATACATCAGTTTGTAACTTTCAAGTTACACGGTCCCATAGAGGATTAAGTTACCGTTCTCTGTATATTTGTCATTTTACCATTTAATCTTTTCTTATAAGTACTATTGCTATAGAAACTTTTACGAGGTGTAAAATTTGCAAATTGTAAATAAATAATATTTATTGATATTTAATTTTTCCTTTAATTGATATTTAATTTCCAAAAAAATTTCCCCTTTTTTTTTTGCTTAGAAAATTAGTTTACGATCTGGAGAATATGCTCCGAAAATTTCAATTAGAAATTCGAAGTCTAAGTGTACCTACAGAGTCATTAAAGTAACGCGCACGTACACGACCGAATGCATGAGTGGTTTATTTTTCGGTCCCTTGGCATAATATAGCTTACAATTAGCTATTTTTGTTATTTTCACAAATGCCACAATTTACACGATATATCGATTGTTTGTGTTTGCGTAACATTTTTCGAAAAGGTAGTCCCTAAGCAAATAGCAAAACGCAAATGAAAGTTTTAACGCTACTCTGCGACGTCTGGCCCCTAAGCGGCTAAAAAATCATCGAAGTTGCTGCATATTTGGCTGCCGGCATGTTTAACGAAGGATACACGTTCATTTTACAAATTATGAACAATTTACAATTACAAATCGGGGTCCAGTGTAAGCATTTCCCCGAAATGTGTAACATTCATCGTATCAGCAGACAGGAGCGTCGCAGCCTCGAGAGTACAAAAGAGGCAAGAATTGCTCGAAAAGAAGAACAAGCGGCTTTGCTGAGCGAATTTGAAGAACAGCAAGGTTTATTATACAGCCCTGGTATCGCTAACTAACTTCAAATGAGATGTAAGCTTCTCGAAAGACTATGTTTCGTTCTGAAAACTTTAAACCCGTTTTTCTCAAAATGCTAAATTTTGCACGCCGTGCAATGTAGCTTAGCGATTTCTCAACCGATTGTTATGTAATTTTACACAAACATTCCTTGATATATTCCCCTTTGCGTGAACCTGAAGGTTTTTAAAAAAAATTGAATTAAACAATGTTTTTAACCATTTTAAAGAAAAAAATTTGGTGACTTTTCTTTTGAATAGCGTAGAATTTTTAATTTTTAAATTTAGGTTCACGCAAAGCGTATTACTATATTTTAACGAAAAATTCTTGCATTTTTTATTTCGGATAATTACTGTAGATGGATCATCGTGTCGCTACAGTAATACAGTAATCAAATTTAACAGCGCAGCGATAACTAAAGAAAATTAATTTTTTAATAACGATGCCAACGCGACCACAGACTTGAAACGATCATAAAAATTGCATATTTTTCAATCACCTTGTCCTTGTACATGTCCATGTTGCTCTCCAGGTTGTAGTTCCTGCCAATGTCATAGAATTCCGCGTCGATCAGGTCCACCTGTCGCACGTAGAACAACAGGTCGTAGATCTTCTTCTGTTTGTGCAGGAAGTCCATGTCCGCGGTGCGCGTTCCGGTGAACTTGGCGCCCTCGATGGCGCAGATCGCGCCGAGCGCTAATAGAAACGTTAACTTGATCATCCCCAAAAAAGTGGAAAAAAATCGATCACCCTTGATACAGTTGGACGTTATGTACCGGGCTACCGTCGACCGCGTGCTTTTATACTTATTCCGAATAGAGTAATCACGCTGAACCTCTGACCCATATCGTGCTTACCGAGCGATACCGTGTGTCATCAATACCGTGTATATTTGTACGGTTTGATTATTGACACTCGAATCTGTCGAAAGAGGCAATTTTTTTTGTTTCTTTTTTTTTTTAACCTGTTAACCGAGGTAGACGATATTTTTAAGAGGTCGAGGTATAGCGAAGATGTTGCGAGGGATATCGGTTGGGTGTAACCGGCCGATTTTTATGAAATTTATGCGTTGGAGGGTTTAACACTAGAACCACCAAAGTGGTCAAAATGACCGATTCGTAATTTTTTACAGAAATTTTATAAATTGACTATGGCATCTCTCAGCCAATTTTACGTGATCTTCTGTTAAAAATGTAGACAAAGCTTTGTTTCCCTTGCAAATGCGTATTTTTTTATATTCCTTTCATTATGATTTTTTCGGTGGAAACAAGTATGCTTTAATCGTCGGTAGGTCTAGTGTTAACACGTTGCCGCACACTTTTAATTTGACGATCGTGCTCAGAAACGCATCTTTTTTTTCAATTGAGAAAAACGCATAAAAGAACAACTAATATGCTATCTGGCATGCTATACCCTTTTTTTTTCGATGTATTACTCAATAATTAACAAGTGTATGCGTTAGAACACTTCGTACTAACGCTGTTCTTTTTTTTATTGATTAAAATGTGCATGGCGGCTATAGCCGTCGTTTGCCTACATATCGCCAAAGATCGGACGGCTATAGCCGTCATTTGCGGCAACGTGTTAACACGTTCGCGACGGGCCCTAATTTTTGTGTCTCCGCCTTGGGGCGGCGATGTTTCTTGTACTTTCTCTCATCTGTCGGGGTTGATTCAAATTAATCATATACCACTTGTCAGACCATTGTCTATCTTTTNGCGACCACAGACTTGAAACGATCATAAAAATTGCATATTTTTCAATCACCTTGTCCTTGTACATGTCCATGTTGCTCTCCAGGTTGTAGTTCCTGCCAATGTCATAGAATTCCGCGTCGATCAGGTCCACCTGTCGCACGTAGAACAACAGGTCGTAGATCTTCTTCTGTTTGTGCAGGAAGTCCATGTCCGCGGTGCGCGTTCCGGTGAACTTGGCGCCCTCGATGGCGCAGATCGCGCCGAGCGCTAATAGAAACGTTAACTTGATCATCCCCAAAAAAGTGGAAAAAAATCGATCACCCTTGATACAGTTGGACGTTATGTACCGGGCTACCGTCGACCGCGTGCTTTTATACTTATTCCGAATAGAGTAATCACGCTGAACCTCTGACCCATATCGTGCTTACCGAGCGATACCGTGTGTCATCAATACCGTGTATATTTGTACGGTTTGATTATTGACACTCGAATCTGTCGAAAGAGGCAATTTTTTTTGTTTCTTTTTTTTTTTAACCTGTTAACCGAGGTAGACGATATTTTTAAGAGGTCGAGGTATAGCGAAGATGTTGCGAGGGATATCGGTTGGGTGTAACCGGCCGATTTTTATGAAATTTATGCGTTGGAGGGTTTAACACTAGAACCACCAAAGTGGTCAAAATGACCGATTCGTAATTTTTTACAGAAATTTTATAAATTGACTATGGCATCTCTCAGCCAATTTTACGTGATCTTCTGTTAAAAATGTAGACAAAGCTTTGTTTCCCTTGCAAATGCGTATTTTTTTATATTCCTTTCATTATGATTTTTTCGGTGGAAACAAGTATGCTTTAATCGTCGGTAGGTCTAGTGTTAACACGTTGCCGCACACTTTTAATTTGACGATCGTGCTCAGAAACGCATCTTTTTTTTCAATTGAGAAAAACGCATAAAAGAACAACTAATATGCTATCTGGCATGCTATACCCTTTTTTTTTCGATGTATTACTCAATAATTAACAAGTGTATGCGTTAGAACACTTCGTACTAACGCTGTTCTTTTTTTTATTGATTAAAATGTGCATGGCGGCTATAGCCGTCGTTTGCCTACATATCGCCAAAGATCGGACGGCTATAGCCGTCATTTGCGGCAACGTGTTAACACGTTCGCGACGGGCCCTAATTTTTGTGTCTCCGCCTTGGGGCGGCGATGTTTCTTGTACTTTCTCTCATCTGTCGGGGTTGATTCAAATTAATCATATACCACTTGTCAGACCATTGTCTATCTTTTGTGCATAAAACAATCGAAATAAAAACACACATTGTTGCCTCTGTCAGAAATACACCCGACTATTATTTATCCGAGCAGTATAGCAAAATAAATATTGTGCTATAAAAATTTACATAATATTTTTGTTCCAAGATAAGTCTGTATGTATCTCAATATTTAGTTGCATTTTTGAAGTAATACAGCTTGAAAAAGTTCGTGTACGTATTATAACCTTTGTTTGCAGTGTTTCAAAAAAATCCAAGACAGTAAATAGTTCTTTTATGTATATAAAGTTGTAAATAAATTTATTAATTACAGTAATCAGTTGTATAAATGCTATGATGCGAAAATGGCTCGTGTACCACCGGTGGCTCAGCCCGCCCCATGGGACAATTCTGTGTGTACCACCGGTGGCTCATCCCGCCCCATGGGACATACAAGAATGTACCACCGATGGTGCAACCCGTCGGGAACGTGTTAAGAGGGGTATCTCGTGTAAATTGTCTGTTTTTGAAGAATTTTTTTCGAAAAATGTAATGCGCGGATTGATTTGAGATTTGAAGTATCATTTATTAACGTTATGATGTAAAAAAAAATATTTTTTGTAAATTTTAATTGTTAACAACAATGGTGGAACGGCGGCTTGAAAATGGCATCTTGTAAAATCGCAGTGTACGGTGCACAAAAATGATCTAAAAGAAAAAAATGAAAATAGAATAGTTAGTTTATGCAAAAACGGTCAGCATGACATTCTTGTTTTATTAAAATTTTCAAAATTGCAAAAATGGCTAGTATACTTTAGATGTATTCTTATAATTTTTTTTCTTTTGTATTTGCGGTTATGAATGTTTGGAATGAAGAGAGTGCTGGGAGAGGGGGATGGAAAATATGTTTTTTTTAACGTTGGTAAGACGAACGAGGCCAACGAATCAAAATATAGTCGAACTTTTTAATAACGTATAACAATGATTTTAAATCTGTTGCAAATTATTTCCATATCATCGTTCGTCGAATTAAATTTAACCCTGCTACGGTCTTCGCATTCTTTTATATCCAAACACGCTCTTATTTCACCAAAGAAAATTTCTAACTTTAATAAAAATGTATCCTTAACATAAAATTGAAACAAGAAAATTCGCATATTGATAATTTGTATATATTTCTTACAATTAGGAAATTTTTTATCGAAAGGAAAACTCGATTGGGTTAAAGCTAGTAAATGTATATAAAAAATATAATAAACACACACGCTGCCGCTTAATAGCGTTAAAACAAGTAACGATCAAGGAAAACACGAGTGAACGAAGATAACCTCAAAAATGACTAGTATCGAGTCACGCTGTTGCAAATGAACAATGGCGGCGTAAAATGTTAGCCTGTTACAAACATAACCTCTCACCGTGCATCGACCAAGTAAAATAGCATCGCCGACGAATCAAAATATAGTCGAACTGTCCGTCCACGTGTCGAGAACAAAAAAGGGTACCTACGTGTTCTTATTATTCGAGACACAATATTACCAAAAATATGAAATACGTAACTTCTTCGTCCGATCGTAACAATTTGATCACCCGCTGTATATCGCGTAATAAATATTTGCAAATTTTATCTTCAGAAGTTAGATCGCGTGGAAACTTGCGGAAAAATATACAAATTATACCGTCTTTTGTAACACTCGGTAGGTGAAATAATATTCGACCGAAGTTCTACTTTTTTCCGCTATATTCTCAAAAACGCGCGGTCCAGTGATCGAGCGACATAATATTACCAAAAATATAAAATATGTGACTCCTTCGTCCGATCGTAATAATTTAAACACCCAAATTCGAAACTAACTCGTATAATATGATTGCATCGCAACTGTACACATTGAAACTCTATTGTTTTTGAACAGTAATAGAAACCTATGAAACGAAACTTAGTTATTGAAATTGACTCGGATTTGTAAGTACACATTCAGCTTAAACCCATCGCTGGTAGCAGAGCTAAACTTCACACCAGCGGTTCTACCACTGCCAAAAATGTGAAAACTTGTTCTTGTAAGGATGGTCGAAAGCGGGGATAGGGCAAAATATGGCAAAACACAAAAGTCTCAAAAAGATTATTTTATTCTAAACCGTCTCCTAACGCGGGCTTAGCTAGACTGCCCTTTGTCTCTCCTCTTCGTACGTTTTCGGAAACCCTGGGCCCCACCACTCGAGCGGGCCATGTGCATTTCTGCCTAGCCGATTTCCCAGTCACTTGGTGACCAGGCATCTCACTCAGGCAGTATCATAAATTAACCCTCATGCAGGGCCTTGGTGCCGTAGGCGCTCTTACGCCTTACATTCTTCTATTAGCACATATTATTACCAAAAATATAAAATATGTGACTCCGTCCGATCGTAATAATTTGAACACCCAAATTCGAAACTAACTTGTATAATATGATTACAATATTTTTTTTCATAATCTATTAAAGCGCGATTGTTTCTAAAACAATCTCCAACGTGCAGAAAAGTATGTCTATAACAAATTTATATTATCATATCATGGCACACGAGTTCAAAGGGTTAATATTCATAGATACGTGTAGAGTATCAGGAACTTATTAATTTTTCAAGTTTTTTTTATTAAGTTACCAACCAAGGTGTTACGTGCAAGGTCTTAGACGTAAGTTTCTTTGGTAAATTCTAGCGTGTCCTTTATGAAGATTCGGAGGTCTGATTTAAAAAATGGCGCGAGTAGGAGAATCTCTAATACGAATTCTTGGATATTAAAAGGGATTGATGAGTAAGAAGTGTAGACGTATGACTCGGGGTTGGTAACAGATTCAAGGGTCGTACGCAAATTTACCTATCTTAAATATTTATATAACATTTATATTTCAGGACTACTTATCTTAAACTAAGTTATAAACATAAAAATATTTCAGCAGCTTAAAGTGGTATATAACACTTTACTCATTCATGACGGATGATGTGAATTCACGGCTTTGCAAATTCTTTTACTGATTAATTATAGTAATATAAGTAGTATAGTAGTATAAGTGGTATAGCAGTATAAGTAGTACAGTAGTATAGTAGTATAAGTAGTATAACGATATAACTGGTATAGCAGTATAAGTAGTATAGCAGTATAACTAGTACAGTAGTATAAGTAGTATAAGCAGTATAGGCAGTATCAATAGAATAAGTAGCATAAGTAGTTTAACTAGTATAATTACAATAGCAGTATAGGTAGTATCAATACTATAAGTAGCATAAGTACTTTAACTAGTATAATTACAATAGGAGTATAACTAGTATAAGTAGTACAAGTAATATAAGCGGTATAACTAGTAAAAATAGTATAGGTATCATAAGTAGTATAACAGTATAACTAGTATAGTAGTATAAGCAGTATAAATAGTATAACCAGTATAACTAGTATAAGTAGTGTAAGCAGTATAACTAGTAAAAGTAGTGTAAGTAGCATAAGTAGTGCAAGTGGTATAACTACTATAACAGTATAACTAGTATAGTAGTATACGCAGTATAACTAGTATAATAGTGTAAGCAGTATAAGTAGTGTAAGCAGTATAAGTACTGTAAGCAGTATAACTAGTATAGTAGTGTAAGCAGTATAACTAGTATAATAGTGTAAGCAGTATAACTAATATAGTAGTATAAGTAACATGAGTAGTGTAACTGATATAACTACTATAACAGTATAAGTAGTATAAGCAGTATAACTAGTATAGTAATATAAGGAGTATAAGTAGTGTAAGCAGTATAACTAATATAGTAGTATAAGCACTATACGTAGTGTAAGCAGTATAAGTAGTATAAGCAGTATAAGTAGTGTAACTAGTAATATTAAATTTTTTTCAAATTTTAAACAGCATACGATTATAAGCATCATATATAAAGAAACAATATTTCTTATATTCACACAAATTTAAATTCGAGACCATTATATTATCCAGTTACAGACTTCTGAAAATAATATACGATCTTCGACTAAACGCCATGCCTGAAATTATATTTATTATTAAAATATAACAATTGTTCTTTTATTTAAAAATCGGTACGAATTTTTCGCACGATCCAATAGATACAAGCATGTTTAACTTTACATTGTCCGAATTTAAGTTGTCATTCCAGTTACAAGGAATTGGTATCGAAGAATTTATGGTTTCTGTATTTTTTAAAAAATCTTTATTTATTTTGATACGATCGCAGACATTCGTCGCGCAGAACGATGTCAAAGATAAATTGTCTCAATGCTCCAATTATATCTAATAATTGCATATTCAATTTTTTGCGTTAGCTTTTACAAAAATTTTTTATTTCATCCCAGTAACAGATGTTAAAAAAAATTTTTTAAATAATAATGCAACAGTATTATTGCATTTAGCATATTTTAATAAAAATTTTTTATCTACATTTCATAATTTAAATTATATTATACATTAACAGGAACATAAATTTCGTGATTGATAAAACATTGTATGATTTAAAATTGTTAATAAATATAAATAAATATCTCTATTAACACTAATTATTTTTAAATAATTTTATTTTTTTTTTTTCTTAAATGCAGTCAGATTGAATATTGTTCGAATATTTCACTCACACTTTACTTGAATTTAAACGAATTATAACTATATTTGCATATGACAATAAAAAATAACCATGAGTTACAATTTTCACTGTTTTTAAATTATTTTTGCTCGTTTTTATACCGATATTGTTATCGAGAAACTGTCTTAATTTCTATTCGCAATAATAAAATACAATCTTATAATTTTCCAGTACTGTTTATGGAATTTTCAACCTCCCACCACACTTATTGCGAGAAATGTAAAGAGATGCTGTTTGTATGGAAAATTCTCCTACGATCTGAGAGTAAGTAAATATGTTGACCAGACTGTATGTTTTCTAATATAGAACGGTGTATCTTCTTCTTTGTAGAATGATAACAGCTTGAGGAGTAAATTTTTATGAAATCTTTTTATATTTACGTTTCTCTAATATAACAAACAAATAATAACTTTTATATATATATATATATATATATATATATAATAGTTTGTTATAAGTTTTTTGTAGTATTTTTAGATATTTAATATTATTAATCCATTCTTAACTCATTTATTTATATTTTCTAAGCATTAAATATATTACATATTTTATTAAATTTATTTTATTTTATTCTGCTTTGAAAAAAATTTTTTTATATTTATGTTTCTCTGATATAACAAATAAATAACAAGTTTTTGTTATATTTTGAGATATTTAATATTATTAATCCATTATTAACCCATTTATTTATATTTTTTAAGTGTTAAATATATTACATGTTTTATTAAATTTACTTTATTCTACTTTGAAAAAAATCTTTTCATATTTATGTTTCTCTCATATAACAAATAAATAATAAGTTTTTTGTAATATTTTGAGATACTTAATATTATTAATCCATTCTTAATAATAAAATAAACGAGTTCTTAACTCGTCTATTTATATTTTTTAAGCATTAAATATATTGCATATTTTATTAAATTGATTTTATTTTATTCTGTTTTGAAAAAAAAATCTTTTTACATTTACGTCTCTCTCATATAACAAATAAATAATAATTTATTTTTATACATACTTGTTACTATTATTACATGAGTCGTGCTGTTTAAAACGGTTTAAGTTTATTTCTTTTTTGTAATATTTTGAGATATTTAATATTATTAATCCATTCTTAACCCATCTATTTATATTTTTTAAGTGTTAAATATATTATACATTTTATTAAATTTATTTTATTTCATTTTACTTTGAAAAAAATCTTTTCATATTTACATTTCTCTAATATAAAAAATAAATTATTATTTATTTTTATATATACTTGTTACTATTATTACATGAGTCATGTTTTTTAAAAGTTTATAAGTTTTTTTTTTTTTTGTAATATTTTGAGATATTTAATATTATTAATCCATTCTTAACCCATATATTTTTAAGTGTTAAAAAATATATACAAAAACGTAAAATTTCCACAGAAAATTATTTCACCTAGATACTACAAAATCCATTATAATTAGGATATTTTTAACTTTTTTCGCACTACCTTAATTCTGTGTAACTTTTCATCTTTAAATTTCCTACAAATGCATGAAAATCCGTTAAAATGCATACGAAATATCGTACAATAAAATTTTCTTAATAAATAACAGTAACCTTGCCAATCTACAAAATGGTGATGTAATATCATGGAACGATTAATATTTATTTTTATTCATTGGAATGATTAATACGTATTCTATTTTCTCAGTAAATGACAGTAACCTTACATCACTTTTTAACCTTTCCAATTCACAAAATAGTGATGCGATACCATGGAACGATTAATATTAATTCTTTACGAATTATTTTCGTTATCGATTGACGCTTCGAAAAAAATTTTCAGAACAGAATTTTGCAAATCAACGGCTGCATTTTCCTCTCGTTCATAATATTCTCTCCAAACGCCCTGGTTATATACCGGGTGGTTCTCGCAGCATTATTGCCAAGTTTCTATTGTTGAACAAAAATTATACGAACATCAGAGAAATTTATACTTGAAGGAAATTTTTATACGATATAGATCTCGAGAAAATATTAGATGCGTATTTTTTTTAATATTGACCATCGTTTGATCACTTTGAAAGGGTGATATCAGCTCTCAAGATAGCGGATGAAAATATCTTACCGTTTAATCAAACATAAATTGAAAATAAAACAAAATTTTTATTCAAAGTACGAATAAATCTTGGTATAAAAAATAAATTAAAATTANAAATTATTTCACCTAGATACTACAAAATCCATTATAATTAGGATATTTTTAACTTTTTTCGCACTACCTTAATTCTGTGTAACTTTTCATCTTTAAATTTCCTACAAATGCATGAAAATCCGTTAAAATGCATACGAAATATCGTACAATAAAATTTTCTTAATAAATAACAGTAACCTTGCCAATCTACAAAATGGTGATGTAATATCATGGAACGATTAATATTTATTTTTATTCATTGGAATGATTAATACGTATTCTATTTTCTCAGTAAATGACAGTAACCTTACATCACTTTTTAACCTTTCCAATTCACAAAATAGTGATGCGATACCATGGAACGATTAATATTAATTCTTTACGAATTATTTTCGTTATCGATTGACGCTTCGAAAAAAATTTTCAGAACAGAATTTTGCAAATCAACGGCTGCATTTTCCTCTCGTTCATAATATTCTCTCCAAACGCCCTGGTTATATACCGGGTGGTTCTCGCAGCATTATTGCCAAGTTTGTATTGCTGAACAAAAATTATACGAACATCAGAGAAATTTATACTTGAAGGAAATTTTTATACGATATAGATCTCGAGAAAATATTAGATGCGTATTTTTTTTAATATTGACCATCGTTTGATCACTTTGAAAGGGTGATATCAGCTCTCAAGATAGCGGATGAAAATATCTTACCGTTTAATCAAACATAAATTGAAAATAAAACAAAATTCTTATTCAAAGTACGAATAAATCTTTTTATAAAAAATAAATTAAAATTAAAGAATAATCTTCACTTCAGATTTAAATTAAAAAAAATATAAATCTTCCCTTCAAACATAAATTGAAAATAAAACAAAATTCTTATTCGAAGTACGAATAAATCTTGGTATAAAAAATAAATTAAAATTAAAGAGAAGTCTTCACTTTGAAATTTAAATTAAAAAAAAATTAAGCTTCCCTTGAAACGTAAATTGAAAATAAAACAAAATTCTCATTTAAAGTACAAATAAATCTTCGTATAAAAAATAGATTAAAATTAAAGAAAAACCTTCACTTCAAATTTAAATTATATAAATAAATAGAAAGAAAAATAAAGCTTTCCTTCAACCACAAATTTAATATAAAATAAAACTGTCGTTTAAAGTGAAAATAAATATTTGTATCGGAAATAAATTAAGTTAAACTTAAATCTTCCCTTTAAATGTGAATTTAAAATATATAAATCTTTCGTTCAAAGATAAATTGAAAATAAAACAAAATTCCCGTTTAAAGTACGAATAAATCTTGGTATAAAAAATAAATTAAAATTAAAGAAAAATCTTCACTTCAAATTTAAATTTAAAAAAAAATAAAGCTTCCCTTCAACCATAAATTAAACATAAAATAACTTTTTCCTTCGAAGTACAAATAAATCTTTGTTTAAAATTAAAATTAAAAAATATAAAACAAAATTCTCTTGGAATAAGATTTATTATTTCTAGTTGATTTGAATAAGTTACTTCATAGATTCATATATTTTTATTGTAAAGTCTGTGATTTCACTAATATATGCAGTAGAACCACACTTTATTAAAATATGCCAACTTTCATGTTAATAACCAAGTTAAAATTTATAATTTATGTTACTTAAAAATAAATGTACTGATAGAAGGAATGAAATATGAAACAATAAATAAAATACCTTCAATTATAATGTCTAAACTTTTGGTTGCACTATGAATAATATCAGAAATATATTGAATAGTGTATCTCAAAAACTATTGGAGATAGAAAAAAAGTGTAATCGTACGGTTTGTTTATTTTTTAATTCCAAATCCAACTGTGTAAAAAGTTTTTTTAAAAACGCTACTTTGAGGGATGATATCACCCTTTCAAACTGAAGGATTGCCAATATAAAAAAATACGTGTCTAATATTTTTTCGAGATCCAAAATAATTTTTTATAATTTCGAAGAAGCCCGAATAAATCGCAAAAAGTATTTTAACTTTANTCTTCCCTTCAAACATAAATTGAAAATAAAACAAAATTCTTATTCAAAGTACGAATAAATCTTGGTATAAAAAATAAATTAAAATTAAAGAATAATCTTCACTTCAGATTTAAATTAAAAAAAATATAAATCTTCCCTTCAAACATACATTGAAAATAAAACAAAATTCTTATTCAAAGTACAAATAAATCTTCGTATAAAAAATAAATTAAAATTAAAGAAAAACCTTCACTTCAAATTTAAATTATATAAATAAATAGAAAGAAAAATAAAGCTTTCCTTCAACCACAAATTTAATATAAAATAAAACTGTCGTTTAAAGTGAAAATAAATATTTGTATCGGAAATAAATTAAGTTAAACTTAAATCTTCCCTTTAAATGTGAATTTAAAATATATAAATCTTTCGTTCAAAGATAAATTGAAAATAAAACAAAATTCCCGTTTAAAGTACGAATAAATCTTGGTATAAAAAATAAATTAAAATTAAAGAAAAATCTTCACTTCAAATTTAAATTTAAAAAAAAATAAAGCTTCCCTTCAACCATAAATTAAACATAAAATAACTTTTTCCTTCGAAGTACAAATAAATCTTTGTTTAAAATTAAAATTAAAAAATATAAAACAAAATTCTCTTGGAATAAGATTTATTATTTCTAGTTGATTTGAATAAGTTACTTCATAGATTCATATATTTTTATTGTAAAGTCTGTGATTTCACTAATATATGCAGTAGAACCACACTTTATTAAAATATGCCAACTTTCATGTTAATAACCAAGTTAAAATTTATAATTTATGTTACTTAAAAATAAATGTACTGATAGAAGGAATGAAATATGAAACAATAAATAAAATACCTTCAATTATAATGTCTAAACTTTTGGTTGCACTATGAATAATATCAGAAATACATTGAATAGTGTATCTCAAAAACTATTGGAGATAGAAAAAAAGTGTAATCGTACGGTTTGTTTATTTTTTAATTCCAAATCCAACTGTGTAAAAAGTTTTTTTAAAAACGCTACTTTGAGGGATGATATCACCCTTTCAAACTGAAGGATTGCCAATATAAAAAAATACGTGTCTAATATTTTTTCGAGATCCAAAATAATTTTTTATAATTTCGAAGAAGCCCGAATAAATCGCAAAAAGTATTTTAACTTTACATTGTTTACTTTCTTTTAAATAAAATCCTGAAAATAACCAATTTTTATAATACAATGGTCCCTCGGTTTGATGGGAGCATGATGTACATTAAAAATTCGAATTTCTCAATATTTATTTAGACTTGTACGGAGAAAAATGCCTGAGACGATCTATTTCAACGTAGAAAGACGTATAAATTTTAAAGACGATAAAATTTTCAGTCGAACAGAGCATAAACGAATAATTATAAAATTGTTGTCTTAATTAGTTACATCGGACAGAAACATACTTTCATCGTTTATCAGTGCAAACGATAACGTATACGAAATTTTCCCTCCAATCGAAAGTTCAAGATATTGACCTTACTCACTATATTTATCAATTAAATAAATAACAAAACTAATCATACACGTGTGTCTTATTAATTCCGTTTTTTTTTTTAACAAAAATGTATTTAACACAGAAACCTAACAATTTATACAATTTCATTGGAAAATAAATTTTTTCTATTTCTTATTCTCTGTTTTTATTTAAAATCTCAATTTTTGGATTTTATAGAATATTTAAAATTATAAAAATGTTCTTTTTAGTATAAATTTATTCCTGATAATGCAAACAATATTATTCTTAATAATTAATGAAATGGTGAATTCTTGGAATTTTTGTTATTATTATTTTATTATTTAAAAATATTTTCATGCCTGTTTAAAAATTATATTTCGTCTATAATGATTGATACAATGGGAAAAAAAAACATGGCGATAATTTCTTGCATGTTCTACGTTCGATATCACGCGTTGAAAAAATCTGACAAGACAATTTCATTGGCTTTAGTGTTTTTCCATACGTCAGTTGTTTTTGCACCAATCTATCGAAACAATAACGCTTTTGGTGGTCGTGTTTTGCCTTTAATTCACGTCACGCTATGCAATTAACGGAAAAAGTTATTTACTTATTCAGTGACCCGTGAATTGTATAGTCATCAGCTGCATTGAACATTGCCGAGATAAAAAAAAAAAAGATGTGGAAAGAGAAACAAAAGAAGAAACAACGCGACATCGCTTCGAGCAAGTGTAAAATTCTCTGAACATATTTTGTTAGGATATTTTACTGGCAGCCTTTAATTATTTGCCATCGTTGGCGTATAAATTAATAATTTAATTACATTACTAGAATAAAAACTAATAAACATTCAAAAATAAAGTAGTAAATTATATTGATAAAATATTTATTAACCTGGAAGTTGGTCCAAACGTGAAGAAGAAAAGACTATGCAAAATAAAAATAAAATATTTTAACACATTAAGGAGTGATGAGGAAATTTCTCGTATTTTATATTTCATATCTTGGAAAGGTAAAAATAGTGAACAATAACGTATGAAAGATTGGTTTTAAAAATGATCTTCTTAACTCAAACTTTAACTTATGATCTATCTTCAGAATACAGAATTATTTTTGAAAGTATTTATGTAAGCAAGAATTATAATTATTATTATTATTATTTAAAATTTACAAAAATCAGATTCCTTTGTCAATGTGTTAATAAAATACTATAAGTTAATCGTAATAAGATTATTTATATTAGTATAGTATAGTATAGTACATAACATAAGTAATTGATAGTTAATGCTAATAGGACAAGAATTGGAACCAGCTTTGTGTAAAATTATTTATGATACTAAAGTATAATATATTACATAGCATAAGCAATTGATAAATAATACTAGTAGCATATGAAGTAAAGTAAATTGTATTAATAGAAATATTAATAAAATATTTGCTATAAATTACTCATAATACAATTATTATAGTATACTAATTTATACTTTAGAACCAAATTTGTGTAAAATTAGTACTATAGTATAGCATAGCACACATCATAAACAGTTATTAATCAATTATACTAATAGTAATAATAATAAGATTTATTATAAATTACTCATAATAAAATTATTATAGCATACTAACTTATACTTTGGTGTCTTTATGTAAAATTATTAATAGTACTATAGTATAGCATTGCACACATCATAAACAGTTATTAATCAATTATACTAATTGTAATAATAATAAGATTTATTATAAATAACTCATAATAAAATTATTACAGCATATTAATTTATACTTTGAAGTCTCTATGTAAAATTATTAATAGCACTATAGTATAGCATTGCACACATCATAAACAATTATTAATCAATTATACTAATTGTAATAATAAGATTTATTATAAATTACTCATAATAAAATTATTATAGTGTACTAACTTATATTTTAGAACCAAATTTATGTAAAATTAGTACTATAGTATAGCATTGCACACATCATAAACAATTATTAATCAATTATACTAATTGTAATAATAATAAGATTTATTATAAATTACTCATAATAAAATTATTATAGTGTACTAATTTATACTTTGGAGTCTTTATGTAAAATTATTAATCATAATTATTAATATAATAAAACAAATTTTTTTATCTATTTTGTATAAAAATATTAATTTATATAAATATTCGTAGTTTAGATATTAGAACATTTATCCTTCTTCGTCGCTTTCATTTTGGTTATGTTTTCAATAGTTTCATTGCCCCCATTCGATTATTTTCTTTGCATTCCAGCAATTTTATTACATCATCCTCATTATGGCTTATAGTCTACTTGTTACATCATTTCCTCGATTCTCTTTCCGGCAACAACTTATTCCATGTTTCTTTAACACATTAATGCAGTTAAAATACCAGTCAAGAATTAAATATTAATTAAAAATATATAAATTCTACTTTAACACATAAATTGAAAATAAAACAAAATTCTTATTTAAAGTACGAATAAATCTTCGTATAAAAAATTAATTGAAATTAAACAAAAATCTTCACTTCAAATTTAAATTAAAAGAAAAATAAAGCTTCCCTTCAACCACAAATTGAAAATAAAATAAAACTATCGTTTAAAGTAAAAATAAATATTTGTATCTAAAATAAATTTAAATTAAATTTAAATTTTCGCTTTAAATGTAAATTTAAAATATATAAATCTTTCGTTCAAACATAAATTGAAAATAAGCAAAATTCTCATCTAAAGTACAAATAAATCTTCGTATAAAAAATTAATTAAAATTAAACAAAAATCTTCACTTCAAATTTAAATTTAAAAAAGATAAAGCTTCCCTTCAATCATAAATTAAACATAAAATAACTTTTTCATTTAAAGTACAAATAAATCTCGTTTAAAATAAAAATTAAAAACTATATATCTTTCCTTCAAACATAAATTGAAAATAAAACAAAATTCTCCTTTAAAGCACGTATAAATCTTCTTATAAAAAATAAATTAAAATTAAACAAAAATTTTCACTTCAGATTAAAATAAAAAAATAAAAATAAAGCTTTCCTTGAAACATAAATTGAAAATAAACCAAAAAATTCTCGTTTAAGATACAAATAAATCTTCATATAAAAAATAAATTAAAATCAAACAAAAATCTTCACTTCAAATTTAAATTAAAAAAAAATAAAGCTTCCATTCAACCATAAATTAAATATAAAATAACTTTTTCATTTAAGATACAAATAAATCTTCATATAAAAAATAAATTAAAATCAAACAAAAATCTTCACTTCAAATTTAAATTAAAAAAAAATAAAGCTTCCATTCAACCATAAATTAAATATAAAATAACTTTTTCATTTAAAGTACAAATAAATCTTAGTATAAAAAATAAATTAAAATTAAACAAAAATCTTCACTTAAAAATTTAAATTAAAAAAAAATAAAGCTTCCATTCAACCATAAATTAAATATAAAATAACTTTTTCATTTAAAGTACAAATAAATCTTCATATAAAAAATAAATTAAAATCAAACAAAAATCTTCACTTCAAATTTAAATTAAAAAAAAATAAAGCTTCCATTCAACCAGAAATTAAATATAAAATAACTTTTTCATTTAAAGTACAAATAAATCTTGGTATAAAAAATAAATTAAAATTAAACAAAAATCTTCACTTAAAAATTTAAATTAAAAAAAAATAAAGCTTCCATTCAACCATAAATTAAATATAAAATAACTTTTTCATTTAAAGTACAAATAAATCTTCATATAAAAAATAAATTAAAATCAAACAAAAATCTTCACTTCAAATTTAAATTAAAAATACATAATTCTCCCCTTCGAACAAAGATTGAAAATAATCAAAACATATATATAAATCCTCGAAATATAAATTAAATTCAGCCATGAACTGAAACCCTACTACACACTCCCAGGACCTATGTATCAAGAAATTCTCATTTATCTGCCACGTGTAGAGCCGCACTCTGCTCGTAAATACTTTGATGAATGCTAAAAAGGAAAGAAAAAGAGAAGAAAAAATCACAAGCTTCCCAGACTTGTTATTCGAGAATAATACACACATTCATCTTATACATGATTACTGTACAGTTGAAACCGTTTCAAAATACTTTGAACCGTTATCGTGGGACACATTGTGATTTGTCGCTGCGAATCTTCGTTATTCAGATACAAAGTGGATTATGGTTCCATTACACGCCTTCGATGCTCATAAACATCAGGAGATGTTGCCACGAATAATCGAGCTCCGTTTCTCTTCTACGTAAATTTCCATGCGACGTCTAGTTGTGGAAAGAAGTGGAGGAACGAAGCTTGGATGAATTATAATCCTTCCTTTCAATGATTTATAAACGTTTCGCGTGGAAATTGTAGAATTATAGCCAGTGGGTTGATTTCTTGCGATGTTATACGCGGTGTACCTATAAAATTGAAGTTAACTGTATCTTCGGAGAAGTTGGAGTTGGGAATAAATGTTGTGAGGCAAAATTAAATTGTTCAAAATGAAGTTTCCATTGAAACATAAATTGAAAATAAAACAAAATTCATATTCCAAGTACGAATAAATCTTCGTATAAGAAATAAATTAAAATTAAAGAAAAATCTTCACTTCAAATTTAAATTTAAAAAAAATAAAGCTTCCCTTCAATCATAAATTAAACATAAAATAACTTTTTCATTTAAAGTACAAATAAATCTCGTTTGAAATAAAAATTAAAAAATATATATCTTCCCTTGAAACGTAAATTGAAAATTGAAACAAAATTCTCATTCAAAGTACAAATAATCTAAAAATAATAATAATCTCAATCTAAAAATCTGAAAAAATTCTGCAATATGTGCTTTGCTAACGGCAATATCTCTGATTTTTTTCAGAATTTTTCATACTCTAAGATCGGAGTAATTGAACAAAAACATGATTTTTTAATTTTAC
>SMSQ01025687.1:36136-47910 GCA_019453375.1 Ctenoplectra terminalis | reverse complement strand
CCACTATAAAAGTAGAAACGATCGATACCAATCATTCCCGATCAATCCGATCGAACAGAATTTCACTGGCCAACAAAATTCCAAAGGAATCCCCATTTAAATCAACCACGATAAATTTCCTTTGGTTTATCGATGGAATCACACTGTACGACGAAATATCGAGAGCAAGCTTTACAAAGCATGTCTCGGAATTTCTTTTACGCGGCCTTAATAATTACGTCTCCTCGAAAAATAGTCTGAAATGTTTTTAAACGATCCGATTCTAACCTTCGAAGTCGGAAGCATTCTCAACATTTGAAACAGTGATTTGAAATTCAAACTTGACCAGAATAATGCATCGGTTGGTTCCAATGGACTTCTAGATTCTCGGTTAGGGACTGAACAAGGTTAAGGCCGGCTACCGGATAGCGTCGAATACATATACGTGTAGGTACATACATATGTATATGTATAGGTCCTGCAGAGGATTTCTAAAGGCAGAACGGAGAAGAGTTCCAGGAGGGTAAATGACAGGCCTCGCTGACCGCCACGGACCCCGAAGATGATTATTTTGATTAATTTCTCCCGTCGTTCGGTAGCCGAGTCGCACCGCCGATACATTCGCTGTGAAACAGTATTCGCTTCTAATTTCGTTGCGTATCATCGAAATCTATGCGAAATCTTGAGAATAATAAAAACTCGAGAGAAAATGATCCCTCGTCGAACCTAATTACGATGGACAAACTGTATCTGGGTACACAGAAAAATGAAAGTAGTATCGATGAAAAAAAACACGACCACGTGAAACCACGGTAGGTTACCGTGGCTGACGACGTACATAGTCGCTCGTCGTTCTACGAGAAATTGTGTACGGCGATCATCTCGCGTTCGAGTAATTCGATCTAATTTCGCGATCCACCGGTGATTTTGGCTATCTTCTATAATCGACCAGACCCGCCTTGCGCCAAGAAACCAAACCCGTAATGGGCTGGAATTAAGAGGAAACGTGCTCTTCGCTAATCTATTAATTCCTACGCACGAAATTACCACCGGGCGTCGACAGAAACGAGTTTTCGCGAAACCGCTTCTATCCTACAGATATCCTCGTTTTTTCTTTTTTCTTTTGTTTTTTCTTTTNAAATGACAGGCCTCGCTGACCGCCACGGACCCCGAAGATGATTATTTTGATTAATTTCTCCCGTCGTTCGGTAGCCGAGTCGCACCGCCGATACATTCGCTGTGAAACAGTATTCGCTTCTAATTTCGTTGCGTATCATCGAAATCTATGCGAAATCTTGAGAATAATAAAAACTCGAGAGAAAATGATCCCTCGTCGAACCTAATTACGATGGACAAACTGTATCTGGGTACACAGAAAAATGAAAGTAGTATCGATGAAAAAAAACACGACCACGTGAAACCACGGTAGGTTACCGTGGCTGACGACGTACATAGTCGCTCGTCGTTCTACGAGAAATTGTGTACGGCGATCATCTCGCGTTCGAGTAATTCGATCTAATTTCGCGATCCACCGGTGATTTTGGCTATCTTCTATAATCGACCAGACCCGCCTTGCGCCAAGAAACCAAACCCGTAATGGGCTGGAATTAAGAGGAAACGTGCTCTTCGCTAATCTATTAATTCCTACGCACGAAATTACCACCGGGCGTCGACAGAAACGAGTTTTCGCGAAACCGCTTCTATCCTACAGATATCCTCGTTTTTTCTTTTTTCTTTTGTTTTTTCTTTTTTTTTTTGTTTTTTTTTTGTTTTTTTTTTACTGCTGTTCCTTACTTCCCTTCTTAATCCGTTTTACTCAACGTGTATTATTACACAAACCATGATTATCGTATCTTCCGTTACTACAGGTAATACATTCGGAAAGCTTTCGTTTAAACTACGCAGCTTGTTGGAACAAAAAATGGATAGACAAGACACTTACCTACCTTTCTATGGACGATCAGTATTCCGTTTCACAGAAACTGGCCAAAGAGATCCTGGCTTCGGACGACGAACGTTGAGAGATAAGAATGCATTTTCAGGGTTCCAGAGTGAGCGGTCGAGGGTAGGAAAGGTTGAGAAAAATTTCTTATCTTTGAAAAAGAGCGAACATGTTCCCTTTGTTGAGTTATCGTAGTTACTTCTATCGTTTACCCTCGCTCGTAACGAGTAAACGATTCCATTTTCGAGCATTGCGATACAGGGTCGCTCGTTGCTGTAGAAAAAGGGAAAGTACATACTTTTAAAAGAACACGCTTCAAAGATGCTCGTATTTTATTATTTAAAGGATAATATCCTTAGCGTTTATTTTGGTACACGATTCAAGGTTTGAAGAAGAGAAACATATCAGCTACTTGTTGGAACGATTCAATCGTTCAACTTGCGCTAATTATCTACTAAAAGTTTGATCGTCGTATATTTAATGAAATATATTTGCGGTATAATTAATGAAAACGAATAGGAACAATTATGAGAAGGTTTTAGACGGGGTTTGCGATATCGATCAAGTTCTCGAAAGGCGGTCGGTGAAGAAAATTGCTCACATTTCTTAGGATAGGGTTGCAGAGAGCAAGATTCATATTTCGTTTTTCGAAAGCAACAAGCATCAAGCTCGAGGCCCTAAAGAGCAACAACGAAGAACGGACAGCGGATCCAGCGCTGACGCTCATTACGATGATTGGCAGATTCAATTAACGAGCAGCCGGGCTCCAGCACGGCGGGGTCGTCTCGGCTTAACCCCGGCTAAATATTATTAATAATAATCAGCTCATTACCGGCTCCATTAATTATCCGGCTGTATATACGAGTTATCCTGCCTCCAGGAGCGCGCTAGATTCTCAATACGATTCGTACAATATTCCCGATAATCGATACTAAATGTAGGAAAGTTTAGTATCTCGTTCATGGGTAGGACCGACGGTAGGACCGTCGGTAGGATTGCAGAAATCGTAAGATCGAGCTGGCGTTTCATTGGTTCGCCTACAGAGAATACTTTGGAACAGGGCGTTAAATGGAAGTAAAAATGCAACCAACGGCCAATTTCTCCTATTCTCTGCATTTTATTTCTCAACTTTTTCTTTTTACACGATCTTAAAATAATATAGCTAAAATCGAACGGATTCGTGTGCAAAATTATTATCCGGGTTGCTCGCGAATCTGTTAGACGTAACAAAAAAGAGAAGCTTAAAACCGAGTCGACGTAAATTTTGAAACCATTTCATACCGCCTGCCTGGATATCGTCTTAAACGACGGAAGGAGGGAAAAGAGAAAGTGGAATATTAATCCATTTAACAAACTCATTATCGATGAGATATATCGAACGTTTACCGTGCGCGTCGGCGGCGCGAACGTGCTCCTCCTATTCTGAAAGAACCCCGGTAATATTAGCGGGTTGGCACCCCTGCGGCTTGATTTACGGGCGCGCACTAACGAGCCTTGGTCTCGGTCTGCGTTCAACGCGAAGAGGTAGTGTAGCTTGGTTCACGAGCTCTCGATCGTCCGACAGTGCTGCTCGCACGATGCACACCGATCAACGGTATCGCCCAAATTTATTCCACGCCTATCAACCTTCGAACCATCTACGATGCGAACAATCTCTCAAGACAGTTTACAAAAACAAAGTTCAAATGATCCCCAAGTACAACTGAACCACCTATAGAAACAGAATTTATCCAGTTCGTTCGTTTCTTTTTTTCCGATTCCCTTTGTAATTATGTAATTTTGCAATTTTGCAATTTTGTAATTTTTTTAATCTCTCTTCGATACGCGATTCGTTATTTCACCGGTATCGCCGCCAATGCTCCAGATGCACCAGGATGGATGCACCAAGAATAAAAGAAGGCCAGTCGGAAGGTTGAATCGGACAATATGCCGAACGGTTCGAAAGCTCGAAACAGGCCGACATCGCTGACCCCCGAGGGCTGATTGGACCGTATTTGGCTCTAATTAAAGCACCAACGCAACCGCGGCCATTAGCGACCACGAAAACGAAAAGAATTGTTCCACGAGCCTTAAGTGAAACCATACCATACCATACCATACCGTTGACACGTACTATACGTATAGAACAGAGTGTTTTACAATTACCTAAGATCGAATACCTCGACATCTCTTTTATTTTTAATAATATGAAAAAGTTTCAAAAGTGAAAATGCAAATAAACAAACATAAAATTGAAATAAATGAATGGCAGGTTAGAGCTGATATTGGATTGGATTGGATTGAACTCCTATCGTAGCGGAAGCAACTCCGTTAAAATTCCATAACATTTTGTCAACAACTATGGTGGACGTAAAAAGTAATGGTTAGTCGAGAGAGGAATACTCGCGAGGCCGCAGCTGACAGATCAGAACGAATACGACAACAATGCTGTTCGACTCGCGTAATTGGCGCCATGGGCACCCGGTGGGAAGCATCTCGTGGCAGAGCGAGGTGAGACACCGATACAGGATGAAGAGATTTACAATGTTCTCGGCCGTAAAATAATCAATAAAATCTGTGCAATGTAAAGAAACGGACGTGCAGCAATGATTTAGTATGCGGAGCGCCGGCTTCGCTATTCTCTCCTTCCTCCGACTGCTATTCTATGCTGTTCTTAAGGCCCGACTACGAAGGCGAATCGTCCCTACCTATCGGAACGTCCACCATTCGATAGAAAATATATTTCACGCCAAAATATTAAATTCCTTGTTCCATCGAGGAATTACCATTTAGACCAGACAATATTACATATCAACGCCACCTCGTTGTTTCGAAAGTACGACTCAATTGTCGAAATTAAATATAATCGTATGACAAATAAAAACGAGACAATTAAACTGAAAATTACATCGATAGAACGATATTGATAAAGAATATTTTATTCGTCGGTACGCATCCTCGATGTATTACGGAAGAGACTATTTACCCGGCGTTTCCTAATTGCAGCAATGAGTCGAACCTTTTGACGCATATCCTCCACACGTCTCGAGAACGAGAAGATAATCGGGGTGAAATAATCAAGTCGTACGGGTGGATTCAATGTGAGTAGAGCTTTAAGTTTCTGGTGGGAAATACAGCGAGTCGCCGCAGGGTTTTGCAGCAGGAGCCGACTATGGTGACGAATTTACGAGCTCCTTACGAGACTGCCTTCTTCGAGGATAGCGAGCAATAAACTACGAGGCCAGAGGATATTCGAAACAATCGACCGAGAGGCCAGGACCTATCTCCACGCAAAATCCTCGGATCAAATTTAAA
This sequence comes from Ctenoplectra terminalis, assembly GCA_019453375.1. Classification (NCBI taxonomy): domain Eukaryota; kingdom Metazoa; phylum Arthropoda; class Insecta; order Hymenoptera; family Apidae; genus Ctenoplectra; species Ctenoplectra terminalis. The sequence continues at coordinate 42,695 of SMSQ01025687.1, read as the reverse complement.
ATTGATTTACGAGTTATCGCTTGTTGACCTTCGTCTTTCCGGTCATCCTGATCACACTGATTCTACTTCCTGGTAAATCTCTTGAGTGAAATTTTATAATTTCCAAAAAAAAAAAGCGTAATGGAGTTCCACGTGTTATAAGTGGTACACAAAAAATAATGGAAAAATGAAAAAAAATAGACATATTAACACTTACTAGGTAGGAATGCAGGAATGAAGATGGGCAGAGATTGTTTTCCAAAAGATTTAAAGGATAAAAGTTTCTCTCATCGACTAGATAACCAAACATTGTCTTCTCACTCTCGCGAATCAATTAACCAGCATGGCGGCATCGTTCTCGGTTCGCTTACAGTGGCGCTACCTGTCGGAACGCCCACCTTTCGATAGAAAATATTTCGCGCGCAAATATTCGTTTAAAACAAGTACAATTCGTCTAATACTCCGAACTTTCGTTGAACGTCGGATTGCTAAACGTCGATGTAGCTTTCTTATAAAGCGGATTGTCCCCCTAAATTAGCAATTGTCTCGTTAATGAAATTAACTTATCCGAAAGTAAATAAAGAAAAACCAAAAATTAAAAACGTTTACCTGATTCCATTTAGCCAGAGCTCGTTCTCGCTCGAATTTTGCATATTCCCGTTTATCGTGAACCATTGTCAATATTTTCCAAATGAGAAGAATCAAGAAACCAAGAATTACAGTGCTAATTATTAATCCCACGGCAACACCTGCGATACAAACGATGCAATGCATTGGTTATCAAATTTTATGTTTGGTTCAACGAAATAAATTTACCGAGAACGTTAACAGGTTTAGGACACGTCCTCTCCTTCTGAGCGAGAATCTTGAATATCTTAATATCTTCACCGCTATCACCTTCTTTGTAATATTCGTACTTGAACACAAACATGCAGCCAGCACTGCCAGGGACTCGGCAAATACGAGTTCCGCTCTCTTGATCTTTTTCTGAATCTTCTTCGATCTTATCCACCTGTTTAAGTAAAAATTGAAAAAATTGAAAAAATTGAAAAAATTGAAGAAAAAAAAAGGAATCACTGACAAGACAACTATTGACAACAGTTGACAACAGTTGAATGTCTTGTTTGGAAAAAAAGTTTCTTACAATATCGATCCGGTGCAAGCACTCGTCGCACTTTCTATTTTCAGCAAAAAGTCCAGCATTGTAGACCACGCATTCGACGCAATTCTTCAATTCATCGCATCTTTGTCCCGGACATATCTAAAAGTACAAAAACATGTTCTTTATACATCTAATAAACACTTGTTAAATAATCGTGGATATTTCGGAAAGCAGAGAAAAACCTACAGGACACTCCTCGCAATACTGTCCCGAGTATCGAATATTGCCTTTTTCATGACAGTGACAACTACCGCAAATGCAATCACCGCGTCCACTACAAATTTCCATGATTTCACCGTTGCTCGGCATGCATGTGCTGTTCGTTTCTTTACAATCGCACGTCTCGCTGCCCCAACCGGGCAAGCAATTGCAAATACCGCATTCGCACTTACCTCGCCCGCCGCAAACCTTAAAGGTAAAAACAACGTCAGATGGAATAATAGAATATACGCAAAGACGTATAATTTATCTATCGTCTTTCAGAAACGCACCGTACACGTTTCCTTAAAAGGGAAATTACTCGACTCAGCAGTCGCAATACGAAATACGAAATACGAATATACATGTATGTGTGGGTGTTTGATCGGTAACTGGTAACATAGGATAAATAGTAATTATGTTTAGCGCATACAATTGTTATAAATACGATTCTTCTCGTATCTACGTATTCTATTCTATTCTCAAATTTCTTCGCGTCCATTCAAAGCTACCTTTCTTCCTTTACTTAATCGTCGTTAGAGAAAAAATTCACTTACCAATCCTCCGCTGCGTTTACAAGAGAAATTATCACACTCGCAGTATTTGCCGTAGAAGATTTCTTGGGGATTTGGACGCTTCGCGCAATCACAAACACCGCATTTACAAATTCCATGACCGCTACAAATTTCCGTTGTCTCGTTATTGGGCCTACAATCGGCCATGGCGGCCGCGCTCTCAGCCCCGGCATCGTGTCCCTCGCATTCGCATTGCTTGCCGTAAAAGCCATCGTTGCAGGAACATACACCGCAAACCTGAGTACCGTTCCCTCTGCAATCTTCCGAAGCTGCCGTGTATCCCTACATTTTCATTCGAAACATGCGAGAAAAATTTTAACGACGTACACGTTCACGCGTATAAAAACATAACCATTGTAATAAGAAGCTAGACATTCAATTTTCATTCTTACCGGATATCCTGGTCGTTCGCAAGGACAATCACATATAATTCTCGCATCGATTGTCAAGCTTTCATTTATGCCTCTCGGTTTTATCCGAATACTTTTCTGCCATTCGTTGGAATCCGCTGAACATTCGACCGCCTGCGTCCAACAGAAATATTTAATATCTTTTAAAATTTACAATTAGTCGTATTAGTTTTGCACACGTAGAGCGTATACCTACGTATCTTTTCATCAATTTATCCGATTTAGATGTACAAATACCTGCAACACTATTTCAAATTCGACGACATTCCCCACTCGTAGTCCTCCGCATTCCTGTCGCTCCTTTAGTTCACCTTTTTCTTCCAAACACCGGGAGAAGTACTTTACATCTATCATTTTTGGCGCATCGTCTGTTATTGTTATAGAGTTAACCAGTTTCTAAACAGATTATTAGTTTTTGTAATTGTTTTCATGATAAAAACAATTATAATACTGTAATACTTGTACAGATTCATAAACCTGCGGATACCTCGTATTCTCCACTGACAAGAGCAACAACATTTTGAGAATTGCGTTCTATCGTTCCAATAGAGGAACCGTTGATGCTTCGACTCAATAGTTGATACATTGTATTTTTGTGGCTCGGAACAGCAAATATGATGTTCATGTTGTGCTTGCGCGCTATTTTGTTAATCTGACCATAAAATTGGATCACGAAAAATAAAAAAAAATTATTGTAAATAAATGTTTTACCAATTATTATTTATCATATGCGCAACGATACAAGCGATCGAAATAAAAGTTGTATACTTGAGCCACGGATGGGTAGTCTTGAAGAAGCGAATGCGTGTAAAAGCCTTTCTCGTCCAAATGACAAAGGCAATCGTTGGGTTCGATAATTCCCGCGAGCTGAAACACAATCGTGTCTAAATCCAAACGAAGGTTCGTCTTGGCGAACCAAAAATAATCTCTATCACGTACTTTACCATTTCCAGCGATATGATAGCTCGCGTCCGTTGAGAAAACGATGAGACGTCGAGCATTCTGTCGCCAGCCAATTTCCTTGGTACAAACCATAGCCTGCATCATCGCGTCGAGACCACCCTCTGGCGAATCCAGGTTACCAGACACCGGTGCCTTTTCAACGCTACTCTGCTCCAAAAAGCAATCGATCAGCATCAAGATGTTGAAAATTAACGATTGAAACAGGTATTGTAGTATCATGAGACGATTACTTTGAAAAGAGCAACGTTCTCCGTAAGAGGCATCTGATTTTTGTAACCGTAAGGAGACGCGCACGGTTTACCCGTTTTGTTTAAGACACAGGGTGATTTTAATCTGCAAAAATGATAGGTACGTCGAAAAACATGAGAAAAAAAATAGAAAAACGTGCCGATATTGAGTGAATATCAACGTCAAAGTTTCAAGATACTTGTCCGGTTGCGTACTAGTCATAGGCAATTCAACTTTATCGACGAAACTGCCGAATCCTAGGCGAAAATTTGAAGTTAGTTTTCTCATTGCCTCTGCCAATTGAAGTCCCAATTCTGACAATCGATCCCTATAAGATTCCATAGATAAGGATAAATCCATCAGATAATACAAATCTACTGGATAATCCTCTGCCTGACTGTACTTCAATGTCAATCGGTATTCTTCGCCTGTAAATGACGCGCTGAACAATAGAGAAGAGAAACAATTTTACGGTAACCCTAGAAAATGATACTTTCCTCGCCTAAGCTGCAACTGAACTCGCTGAGGTTGAACTTGAACAGGATCCGTGCCTTTTATCGAGGATAGCGCTCGATTTTCAAGCATAAGTATGTTGCTCGCTTCATCTATTACATCCGATGTTCGGCACCAGTGATCGCCTTCGGTTGAAAATTTTTCTCTACCGATACACCGAACCAGAGGGCCGCTCACACTTTGATTCGACATCTGAACAAATAACTAGTAACTATTTCTCTTAAGTTAACTTAACTCAACTTAACGATAATAATCACCGGAGTAGAGCACCAAACACATCGTGGAGTTTGCAGACAATTCTTGCAGGTCTGTTGAGACGCGCAAAGGCTTTCCGAATCTTTATACTCGCAAAACATCAACGGCAACAGTTGAATCGAGAAGAAAAATAACATCCAGCGGGTCATCGTCGTTCTCTTAACGCCGATTTAGATTTAAACGAACGAGGTGTGGCAGTTCTGACAACTATAAAGGATATCGTGGCATCCGACGGATATGAGTACAAGATAAAGTAATACTGTGCGTCATTAGGTAATTATTTTCTCCGACAAGCAATAAGTTAACAATAAGTTCTATTAACCAGCAACAAGACGATCGTTAAATAAATACTTTTTTACGATAAGGATAATCGAAACACACAACACACACGCGCACACTCTATAACTATAACTAGTAATTTACTGTGTACACATTTACATATAACGTTCCATGCATTTCAATGCATTTCAATATTATACAAAAAACATAAAAAATGTTACATGGTTATACTGAAACGCCGCATAGCGACATCTTTTAGTGAATATAACAATGACACGTGTAAGTACCATCGCATGATTGGCGTATGTAGCTTCTTTACCGTATTCCGATAATGCAACATACGCCGAATTGAGTACGATCTGCAACGAGTAAGCTCAACTATTGACAGATGGCGCGATATACGTAAAGCAGAGTCCGTAAACGACAGTGATAAGAAACAACTTGAGCCAAAGGAACGCACGCCTTCGAAGATCGTTTCTTTCGTCGACAAGGTTTACACGTGACGGTAGGTGTATTAACCTGGAATGTATTTTTACTTCGAATTAACTGTAACTATGAAATTTTCATTTAATTATATGTAACAACGCTACTATGGATTACGTAAGAAAATACGCGTGAAAGTAACATGTCGCCTGTTCCTTTAATTTCTGTAAAATCAACGACTGTTTATAATTTCTAATCTTCATAATCTATCCCTTTAATGTTAACGAAGTATTGTGTCATTTTCTTAGAATTAATATCTCATATTCTAATATTCTTTTATTCTGTTTATTAAAATTCCGTTAGCTATTTCTGTCTCAATGAAAATTACTTCATTATGAATTTTTAGGTTAACCGTGCCGCGATATAAGTTCTATGCGTTATATGTTCGGACAAAATTAAACCATACAATCTGAACGATAGATCTTATCTCGTAAAGTGGATTTTTTTGATTCTATTTTTTTTCCTTTTTTTTTTTTCTTTTTATTTCTATGTATTTAACCTGCATATAAGTGCATAGAAATAGAGCGATAGAACGAACACAAACGTAGATATCAATAACAATATAACATAATAATAATTAATGTATACATGTACTTTTCTTAAATCTTACAATCTTTTTTTCATAATTGTGCAACACATATATCATTATTAATAATAAGTGATTGTTACAACATAGTAAAACTAATTGTACACATCTTATATAAGTTGAACCGTTTTTCATTTACCGTGACATTCATATAACTATAACATTTTCAAGCAATAAATTGATCGAAGTAAAATTTTTTATGAACCTGTGTCCATGACTAAAAATATCGTACATTGTTACATAAAGATATAAAAGTATAAAAGTATAAAACAATACGTTGTAGTCTTAGCGGCAGGACTAGTTTGTCCAACGGTATGCGTTAGAGATGTTCCATGTGATATAATTATAACTTTGTTGACAAAAATATAGTCGATTTTAAATTAAATTTTCATGGTCTGTGCCTCGATGATGCGTGACAACGCCAATAGTTACACTTCTTGCTAGCTTCGATGAAATGTCATCGTAAATCAAAGAAAGACTTTAACAAAAACATTTGCATAGAACTCGATATTATGGATATGAAACACTGATATCCCGATGTGCGTAATAATATTTTTTTCAATTAGACGTACGCGTTTGTTACTTCTTGTCAATGGAACTTTCGTGAAATTTATATTATTAATTAGTTTTTCTTGCATTTGTCAATTTTAATTTCTTATTTTTTTTTCCCTTTAAAAAACTAAAATAAAATAAATGTAACTTTTCAAACAACACATTGCTGTTATCATTTTTTAGAATCGATTCTAAATGCGATAAAAATTTATTATTTGCAACAAACCGCACTATTCAAATTCTTGATCGTAATCGTCAATTTGGGATGTGATCCAATTTTAAACGCCCTTCGTTTTTAAATTTGATGCCTACATTTTATATAACATACATAATTTATGATGTCTTCTTTTTTTTTTTTTTTTTTTTTTTTTTTTTT
>SMSQ01025687.1:9956-24418 GCA_019453375.1 Ctenoplectra terminalis | reverse complement strand
ATACATTTCAAATTTCTTACAAAAATTTTATAAATTTACAATGATATATTTTGGGGGATTTGCTATAACTTTTTGTAAAATCAAAATGACTGGTTCGGTAGTTATAGGGTTAAGTGAATGTTTCAAAACATTCTATAATATTCGTACACAAGTGAGTCATTATTCATACATTTCAAATTTCTTACAAAAATTTTATAAATTTACAATGATATATTTTGGGGGATTTGCTATAACTTTTTGTAAAATCAAAATGACTGGTTCGGTAGTTATAGGGTTAAGTGAATGTTTCAAAACATTCTATAATATTCGAACGCAAGTGAGTCATTATTCATACATTTCAAATTTCTTAAAAAAATTTTATAAATACAATGATATATTTTGGGGGATTTTCTATGACTTTTGTAAAATCAAAATGACTGGTTCGGTAGTTATAGGGTTAAGTGAATGTTTCAAAACATTCTATAATATTCGTACACAAGTGGATAATTATTTTACCTCTTTTATTTATAGCAAATGTATTATTTGTTAGATTATTTTCTAACATTTTGATAAAATATTTACAAACACGTGTATAATAGCGTACGTATTAATTTAATTTCGATCAAACGTACGCTGAATAGCATTCAAAAGGTTTCAATTAATTAATCAAACGGAGTAGCAACAAAGAGATTATCTTATTGATGTATTCATGATAACTGAACATTTGAAAAATTAATTAACAATATAATAATACTCGTACAAGAATTACTGACAATTGTTACTTTTCTAAAATAAACTTTATGCAGTATTTTATTGAACTTCTCCATGTTTATCATATAAAGATACGCTTCAATATTTTTTAATTTAATGATACAAAACTTTACATATTGATTTTGAAATAAATTGTTACGTTAATTGTTAAATTCATTCAAATTATTCATATAATCATTCTTAAGAAAAATTTTCATAGTGTTGTTAAGGATTTCATTTTGGTTAAACTAAACAAGCTGCGATAGTTTAACTTAAATTTAAAGATTTATGATAAATATAAGAAGTTGATAATATACATTATACGCAAGAGGTACGACGATAAAATTTTCAAATTAAAAAAAAGGAAAGAGCAGAAATACTTACGAGCAATAGCGAACCTAGGTTTCTGAATCTAATTATAAGATCATTTCACGGTTACCGTATACCAAGTTGTAGAACTCTTGAAAACAGCTACAACGCTATAAAATATAAAATTAAAATGCTATTTAACCCTGCTACGGTTCTAAAATTCTTTTCGACCCTTTGCACTCCTGAACTTTTTTAATTTTCTCAGAACTATTGTGAAAACTTCAAAAAAACTTTATGGTTTCGAAGAAAAAGAATGTTATAAACGTTTACGATTTTTTATTCATTTAATTAACACGTTAACCACTACGCCGAAATCACATGTTCTGTTCAGGACGCAACAGCGGTAGATAGAAGATTTGATAAAAATTAATCTCTCATTGTCGATCTTCCAATAAAAATTTTTAATCATTGAATTGTATATTTATTATAGTATATTTCAAAGTATTCTCTAATCAGCGATGATATTCAAAATTCATTAACTGTCAATGTTCATTCAACTTTTACAATTATAAGCATTTGAAGTATTCCGGTCACTGATGACCACCATCACGGTGAACGTAATAACTTGCTTTGTCTTAATAAAAAAAAAAAAAAAATGTGAATAAATTACGGAATTTAGCTTGAAACTTCTGAAGAAAGGTCATAGCCGGTTAAGGGGGTCAAAAGTGCCCCTAAACCGAATTCGACTTGCGATGGATCATTCGATAGCTTATCAAGAAAAATCAATTTGTGCCAAGTTTCAACTTTGTATCTTCAAAAAATCACGTTTTTGCTCGATTACTCCAATCTTAGAGTATGAAAAATTCTGAAAAAAATCAGAGATATTGCCGTTAGCAAAGCACATATTACAGAATTTTTTCAGATTTTTAGATTGAAAATCCAAGCGATAAAAAAAAACGCAAAAAAATTCAGAAAAATGCCAATTTCATATCGAAGGAATCGCGGATCTATGATTATATTTTTTGAGTAAGTGTAATTTCAGATTTTTTAATTAGGTGTGCCATAGTTAAAAAAATCAAAAACCGCTTTTTCGCAGTTTTTTGCGTGTCAGGATAACTTATACGGCGAATTTTCGTGTGTTCTTTATGAAAAAAGTATTTTGTGTAATGTTCAATGTTTTCACGTATGAACACGTGTCTCCATAGCGACGCCAGTGGAGCGCAGTGTTAAACCCACTCTCATTTCCCTAAAAAAAATTTTCCAATTTTAATAAAAACGTGTCCTTAACAACAAAATTGAATCAAGAAAGTTCGCATATTGACAATTTATATACATTTCTCAAAATAAGGAATTTTTTAACGAAAGGAAAATTCGATTGAGCCATAAACGATCCAAGGGTCCTAACAGAATTAAAGAAACATCGGTAACTTTGAAACAACCTTCCTAATAATATTAAAAAATAAATTTTTTCATACCAGGTCCCCTTGAACGACACAACTTTTTCGCCCGAACACGTTCTCCTATCTTCATTCCCAACAGGGACATTTAAATGTCCTGTTTTTCCCGACCAACCCGGTATGTTGGCTGAAAAGGCGGAAAGAACGATCAAAGAGAAAATTCGAGTAAAATTGTGCAGAGTATGTTGCCCGCGCTGGACATTGAAATTCGCATTTATGCAGTATCAAACGATCCGAACAGGTTGGTCCGCGGAGAATTAGCTCCCGAAATGGCACCTAAGAATCAGTTTGCCCAACTGCAAACGCGATATAAAGGGATTAATTTGATCCGCGTACCAGATTCAATTATTCCGCACAGAGGATTAGAAGCGTTTTCGGATACAGTCAAGCGTTGAATTTAAAATCGTTCCATCGGGCCGTTGAAATTTTTCTTACCATCGTACGAGCTCAATCCCATTTTCGTCTCAAGAGTATCAAAGCCCTCTCGAGTATCACTTTTCAGCCGACGATAACGTTGACGCTATCGTTGCCTTTACAACACCTCTATTTCCAAAACGTTGAACATTCTCCAATTTGTACGGTACAACGTGAGATCCGCTTAAAGCTATAGTTGTAACTATTGCCGTGGAATTTTCTTTTTCTTCCCCTTTTATACCGCGCTCTACGTGCTTACCGGTGTTACTTTCTTTTCCTAGCCGGTAGCTCGAAACTCTGAGGGTGGTTCTCTGCAAGTTGACAGGTCTGAATGGGGGATAGGGGGAGTCGAAAATGCAGCGAGCAATTCGAAAGCGGATTAAATAACGAAATCCAAGCGGATTTGCGACGAACTCTCTACGCGGAAAGCGGTCGTTCGAGAATCACGCGGACGTTCGTCTCGACTTTGTTTTTCCTCGCGTGTTTTCTATTCTCTTTTCGTTCATAAAACATGTTATACATTTAATTAAAACTGAATCATTTGTATGGTTTTGTATGCACGAAAAATTATACGTAAATTAGGTAATATATTTTACGCCGCTACACTTGAGATTTTCTCGGTTCGATTGTGCTTCCAATTTTTCTTTTTTTTTAAGATTTTATACTTTTAATGCTAGAACTGGTGACGATTAAAGTGTAGATGTTTTTACCAAAGAAATAAAAATTGTAGATAGTTCGAAAAAGTATATGATACGGGGGAAATAAATTTTTATTCGTATTGTTTACAGAAAATTATGGAAAATCTTCGAAAATACACCATGGTAGGTGGATTTATAAAGTCTTTATGAGAAATTACAAATCCACTCGTTTTGATCATTTTTGTAGTTCTAAAGTTAAATAAAATGAAGCTGAAATATATTAACCCTCTACAGCTTGAATTTTGTCTGCTTATTGAAGAAAAAATTACGATTGATTACAGTTTTTCACTTTGATTTGAAAATGTTTTAACTAATAATTATTGTAGATGGATCGTGGTGTGACTACAGTAGTACAGTAATCAAATTGAATAGTGCAGTGATAACTAAAGAAAATTAATTTTTTAAAATATAATTTACATCAGTTTGTAACTTTTAAGTCATACGGTTCCATAGAGGGTTAAGTTGAAACAAGAGGTTATACATATTAATAACAAATACTTTTCATTTATCTTAAATCGGTAAAAATTTAAATAAAAGATAACAGTGCGATTAAGTCGAAAATAATGTAAGGGTAATAGTAGGGTAAAATTTTATTTTTGTAAAGAAATGGCGATATGCATGTTTTCTTTCTCTTAGGGCTATATTTTCCAGAATTATTAAAATTATTCATGCTTTTTTTTCTTTTAGATTAAAATTTATATCAGTTCAGGAATATGGAATCAAAAAATTCAAATTTGAAGGCTTTATTATGCTACATAGTATACTAAATGAATATAATATGTATTAATTGACGATTTTAATTTAAAAAATTGATTCTTTCTAAAAAAATTCAACACGGATATTGTAAAATTATTTTTATTAAGACAGTATAAATTATTGTAATTTGTGTGTATTATATTAACACAGTAATATACAACATATTAATTATTATTAATTTTATATTTATAAATAATCACATATGTTTACTGTTTAATACTTTATTTATTTTCATTTGCTTATACATTTATAATTCATTTCATCACATCAAACGGGAATAAAAATTATCTGTGTAATTGCATTTACTATTTCATCTACTACATATTAAACAATCGAATAGCTATTTCAGAATCTTCTAAAATTTTAAGTTTACTTTAGAGGAAATACGAAATAACTATTTTGTGCTGTAGTTAACTGTATACAATTATTTTTTAAGCAAAAAAGTTATTCAGAATTTTTCTAAAAAGACCATTTATTGTTCCGCTTAACGAAAATAATTGCTGCTCGATAGATTAATTTATCAATTTATTTATTCGAATCAAGAAATCTTAAATACATCGATAACTTGATAAAATATTTTTCCATTATTCGACAGAGAAGTAAATTTTCGTGCTTACCGTATCATATTTTCATTTCTTTAATAACCATGGAGCTTACGGTTTTTCGATGCACGTAACCAGGCGTAATCTTTTAATCCAACAAGCTGAAAAACAAGGAAAAAACGAGAAAACTCTGCGATCTCTGTTATACTACTTGTAGTTAGATAGGATTTGTATTAAATATCTTTATTCGAATCTTTCTTAACCGACCATTCTTTGCTCAACAGAAGTAATAGCGTAATTGAAATGGCTTTTCTGGATTCGTGCCAGTCTCAAATCTGAGAAATTTCTTTCCCCTGGCACTGTGAATCCGGTGTACAATAAACATAAATCTAGAAAAACGACTAACGCTTGTCCCAAAAATAAACGAACAAAGTTGCATTAAGTAATTAGTAATCACATTTAGCAAACTGAGACCAAATATCATGACTTATCGCTACCAGGAATACCCGATCGGAGTATTCTATTTCGAAAATAGCATTCAATTTACGATGATCCTCGTTTCACGATGTATCGCGTTACATTGCACGCCATTTATTTTCACCGTAATTTTCCTTCTATTTTCGTCCAATTTTCATCCCAGTTAACGTAACAAGATCAATAAATGTAACTTGTCGAGTAAGAAAAATCAGTCGCCGGTAATGAAACAAAATCGAACCCAAGAGACACGAGATAGGATATAATAAATCTATCGCGGACTTATTATTTATTTATCTTTTATTTATGTGCACTGGTTACACGCGAGAATAACCCGATTTTCGGGATAACGAGGTTGTAAGCCAGTGCCAGTAACAAGATCCGTCGAAGTAGCGTTGTGTATCAAGAAGGATGCCTTCGTTATTCCGCCGTTATGGATTTTGTTCTTCTAACGAGGGAAAATAGTCGGTCCATCGTTTTTTTTTCCCATACAGTTCTCAAATCTGTCTTAGAGGCGGTCTACTATTTTATCGCGACAGAAGAGGAATTCTCGTACTCTCTAACGAGGATTGTATCCAATCGAGTATCGTTGACGGTACATTTGTGGAACCGAATCAAGTATCCTTCGAGAGAGAAACTTGTATGCAAATTTTAGAAGCGTCGAATAAAAATGGAATTAAAACGTGATGAAAGAAGATTTAAATCTTATAGAGACTTGGAATATTTATATTATCTCGTTTTTGGAGAATAATTTCTTACTTGATCTATTTAATACACTGACCCTTATACAACAAGATAGATAGGTTTGTATAAAATACCGTGTTGTTTGAGACTAAGAGTCAGTAGAAAAATGGGGGTTACGTTCCAATATCTATTAAAAACAAATTATTTTTCGACTTCATTTTTATTAGGAACTATCGACGCATTGTCATTTATAAGTATCCGGACACTGATTGTCATTTGGCGATGTTACATAAATAGTACTAAAATATATAAATTAATAATAATTTAATGACTGAGAGTAATGTCTACTACCTTCTTAAAAGGAATCGACACATTGTAAATTGAAATTATCTATTAATAAAAATTTGTAAATAGTGTATTAAAATTAAATACACGATTTGTAAAAGGTCACTATCTGAATTAACCATGGTAGAAGAACGTCATTGTTTAATCCATAGCTTAGCAATTAAATAACCCAAATATAAAGAACCTTTCAAATATCAAAACAGTTCCATAAGGTTCGACACTTACAGACTTTGATGTTATTTTTATTGCTTCATTTTTTAGTTATTATTGCTTTATTTTTATTATTTTTATTGCTTATTAACTCAATAATTTAATCTTTAATCGCTGGTAGTTCTAGTGTTAACATCAAAATACCAACGAAACTGCATACAATCGTAGTGATATTAACAGAACTATTCTTTTCTACTTTGCGTCGGAAGTAATTCGTGGAAAGAAAGGATGTAACAAATTCGCATTGAAATTGAAATCAAATTATTCGAGCAAGTTGCAGTCTGGGGAGAAGAAAAGAGCGAAGAAACATTAAGGAAGTTACGAAACAACGTGATTCGCATAATTTACAGTCAGATTCCAACACTTCCAGTTAATTACCTCTCTTCGAAGGAGGCCGTTGAATCAAATCGCCTCCCCTAGACGTTCGCCGAGCCACTTCCGACGAACGTTCCTGTTTGAAATATGAAGAGGTTGTTCCGAAGTTATAAGGATGCGCCAGGTGTGCCACCTATCACCTTCTGGTCCGCTACATTCCGCAGCCTGGAACGTTATATTCACTGTTAGGAATAGTCTTATCTTCGTCCATTTCGGAGACACGGCATTCGAGTACGCAAATCGCGTCGTGAAGAATGAGCGTAATTTTAGGATACGACTTCGAACGTCGTTCCGAGTCGAAGTTACACTGGTGGAGTGTCTGTTTGTAAATAGCTTTGAAACGGTGGTTGTCGGAAGTTCAACAATTTGTCGTATTAAAGGCGTACTGATGGGTCGTGAATGAAGAAGCACCGATGCAGGGTAATGGAGTAAATGTGAGTGAAATTTATAGACGTCTATTTGGTTGTAAAAAATAATTCTCTGACTTGTACGTAGAGTGGGATGTAATTCATAGAATAGTAAAAATCAGAAAGATTCTACGCGTTCGAGGCTTCTCTCGTTCCTTGAATGTTGTCCGGTGGATTATCGGAGTACCAAAATACTGGATCTGGATTTTTTGCTTTCTGTAGCGCCGTCGCGTTAACTCGCTGTAGTCTGCTTATTTCTACGTAAATTCGCTGTTTGTAGGATGTGTTCGGTTTTAAAGTTGGTTTTGATCTAAAATTCTCGCGGAAGGAAAGTCCGTGCTTTCCTGGAGAAGACATGTTGGGAACTGGAGGGTGTGGACAAGGACGTGGAAGGTCCTGCCTTGATTAATAAGGAATTAGGAAAAACTGTGGTGAAATAGAATTGACTTAGGGAGGACTAGGTAGTTAGGAAAAATTTGTCTGGAATAAATAATAAGAATAAATAGTAAATAATAAATAAATAATAAGAATAAATAGTAAATAATAAATAAATAATAAGAATAAATAATAAAATTTTGTAAGGAATGAATAAGGATTATCGCCAAGTCAGACTTTCTCTAAACCACTTGTTTCGCTTCTAGTACTGGTAGCCTGTGGTTCTACTTCGCTTGTGCTAATTTATGATCCCTCATACACTCTCCCTAAAAAAAATATTTGGGTCTTCAGTACTCTAGGGCAAGAGTCCTGAGACCACCCAGGTCTATACCGCATGGCCACGAGCACTGCGCCGCAACACCTTCTTAATATATTCAAGCGTGGCTCTTAATTAATCGTGATTTCGTGAATTCGGCTAGAAGGACCAAATTTATGTAGTTCAACGCAGTCGCGTTAACTCGCTGTATGTTGCTTATTTTGACGCGAATCCACTACTCTTAGGATACGTGTATGGTTTAAATGTTGGTTAAGGTCTGATCTTCTGGCGAAAGGAAAGTCCGTGCTTTTCTTGAGAGGAGACACTACGTGAAAATAACAGATTTGGTATTTTTTTTTTGTTCGAAGCTTTGTCGAGTAAGCTGTTTTTGAAAATTTATTAATCGCGAACGGCTAAGGGAGATTAAATATAAACCAATGAAACTACATAGTTATGAAATCAACTTTTATTGCGTTTCAAACTGTGATTAGTAATCTTTGAGTTCAGACACGTTTTCTTGAAAGGTAGTAACGATGAAATTAAAATTTGAATAAAAAACGAAATCTTTCCCATTCGGATTTACCCCGCGTTCGCAGCTACCCTATCTTCCTGTAATTAAAAAAGACTTAACTATCGTGTCACTTTATTACTGACTACTTGTATCTGTGTTCGCATTGACAGAGATATGATTTTATCCCTGTTGTTGTTATTATTATTTATTTCCTTATTACATATTTTATTATTAATATAATAAGTAAAAGTTTGCCAATTCTTACCTTAAATGGTTTGTTAAAATTACCTTTCATTATCCAAACTAGTAAAACAATGACTTTTACGCCATAACAGATGATACTTGTTATATTAAAAAAAAATAATAATAATTCAATTACTTTTATAAGTTAATGCCTATAAAAGAAACTTCTTTTTAAAATAAATAAATTATTATTATTGGCCACTTTTATCTGTCATCGCATTTACAAACATTGACAAAGATATGATTTTATCCCTGTTGTTGTTATTATTATTTATTTCCTTATTACATATTTTATTATTAATATAATAAGTAAAAGTTTGCCAATTTTTACCTTAAATAGTTTTTTAAAATTACATTTCATTATCCAAACCAGTAAAACAATGATTTTTACGCCATAAGAAATGATACTTGTTACATTTAAAAAAATAAATAAATAAATAATAATTCAATTACTCTCATAAGTTAATGCCTATAAAAGAAACCTCTTTTTAAAACGAATAAATGCTAAATCGATTTTATAACTGATCCTGTGCGATGTTCATTTCACACCTGCAAGGAACATTCAACTTGTGCGAGAGCAACGGAAACGAATGAATGGTTAAAGATCGTAGGAGTTCATGGGAAGTGAAAGAGGAACGATTACTTTCTCAACAAGTAGGGAAAATTACCGAGACGTACTTCTTGCCAAGGTATCCTGTAACAAAGAACTTGTACAATCACCTCGCGGTTCGTACGTCCCCTCACAAACACTTGCCTCATTCATTTCTCTGCACTCTGTCCGCCTAGTAATGGCAGGGAGGTCTTTCCAAGGAACACTGTTACAGTTGCTGGAAGGAACATGGTAGAAGCATTAAAGTATATTTATGTTATGATCATTGGAACAAAAGATTTGATAAATTAGAAAGATTTAGTAACAGAAAAGACTTTAGGTCTCATTTAGGGCTGAACAAAGGCATCTCAATACTAATTGTCGTTCTTCGGTGTGATATATTGTGACGGGTGAAAGAAAGAGAAAAAGATAAGAAGGGCGTTTCGTCCGGGACCTGCTAGTGGACTAGTCGATAAGACATCCTAGCAGACCCATTTTTGCGTTTTTCAAGGTTGGTGTATGTGCGTCGCAGCGTCGACCGTGTTTGGCGACGATTAAACGACGCGGTGGAATTCAAACGAATTATTGAATTCTTTTCGAATGATTTAGTGGACTGTATATGTTGTATATTTCGTAACAAAGGTTGAACAGTAGGTTCTTTAATGAATACACGAAATTGTATAAGTCCTACTTTATCTACAAAATTAGTTAAATGTTTCCTTTTCTATGTACGAGTTGTTGAATCCCACAGTTTGCGTGGAGTCGATTATTCAGCATCAAGGATGCCAACACGTTTTATAATAATAATATAAATGATATATTGAGTTCAGTTCGTACAAGTTCCAGTTCTAGTTCTAATTCACAAGTTCAATGTTCAATGTTCTTATCTCCTCTGATCTCAAGTTATCCTTCTCCTGGTTATTATCCTAGTACTTGTTATTCCCGGTCAGTTAAGTTCCCTATTGCATTGATCATAAAAATTAATTCTACTTTATATTCTACTATACCAAGTTAATTTTATATGGTTAATGTTTGTAAATGTGTATTCGTACGCTGTGATAATGGAGTAAAATATTTGGAGTACCGTTGAAAAATAAAAGTACCCTAGACATTTTTCATTAAAGTTTCCACCGGACTCGATATGTTTGGTTGAAACGGACTCGAATTATTCGGTTTAACGGATTAGGATTTCTCTTTCCCTCATTTTTCCATCCCGAAATCGGCTTTCGGCATTAGTGGGAGATATGTCCCGACTTTGCAGAAAAGAGAATTTTTCAGAACATGGGAAATTTTGTCGTAGTTCATTGGATGAGCGCTATATTTAATTTCGCACATTGATCAATTTTTCGAGCTATGAAATTTTCACGGCGAAATGGTGGATGAAAATGGGAAGAAAAATCACTAATTATTAAAAACGAATGAATCACGGCGAGCAAAATTATATCTCACCTCCTCTAATCTGCGACTGAACGACGTTCTTTCGATGTAAAAAAATAAAAATAAAAATAAAAATAAACCGTAGCTAAAATAAATTGCTAATTATCCAAAGAACTTTCACACGTTGTTTGCTTTTATTTCAGATGCTTTTTGTTAGTTTTATTCGATGCTAAATGTTTGTAACGGCAAAAAGAACTTTTTTTCGCGATATTTCAATAAGCCAAAGATCAAATAAAATTCAAAAATAACCGAGGTTATCAATCGAACCGTCTACTATTTCGAAAATCCAATGAAAATTGTAACGTGCTCCAAGCACAGCGTTTATTCAACGATTGAATCACGTTAACGTGGAAAAATCCAGTTTCGTTCGTGTGTGGGTAAATATTTACCTGGATAGGGAATTCGATGAAACTCGTGGCATAACGTGGCAAATATAAATTTCCAATTACTCTTTCGCCGCATAAAATTACTCTGCTCCGTGCCGCAAAACTGATTCCTACAACCTCGGATGCCTTGGCGCTGTGCAGCGAAACCAATAATATTTACGATAATGAGAAATTCCAGGACTTTTGGAAGGGGCAAGATATTACGAAGCCATCTGTTTCTTCCCTCGTAAAACGATAATATGTACGAAGAAAACTCCTCCTTGATCCTTGCCGCGGGTCAAACGGAAAAGATAATTCGTTAAAATCTATCCTGTAATCTGGTACCTTCTGACCATCATTAATATACAATTCTGTACCTTACATCAAATAATTTTTACTCGTTTAACGTATTCATTTTTCGTGTAAAATAGTGATAGCTAGGCCTAGAGCAGGTAGGACACGCGAACCAACCTTAACCCATTTGCATCGCGAAGCGGAATATTCCGCGAGTAATATCTTCTCTGCATCACCGAACGCGGAATAATCCGCCGATAGCGGCATCGTACCACAGCGTTGAATAAAAATATTTACACTAACAATTTTATATTTATTAATATACATTATCCTTTGTACTTCGATATATTTTTATAAGCAGTTAATAAATATAATAATTAATAAAGAATAGCAGATGTTTAAATCGGGACGAGTTATAAACGATCAATCGTGTAGGCTTCGGTGATAAGCGAGAGTCTCTGCAATTTAAGTCGTGATGCAAATGGGTTAATCACGGCAAATATTGGTCATAAGACGAGTCAGCCGTGTTAAGGGTCGGGGTCTGACTCTGCCTAGGATGGCTCATCAAGGAGTTAGATGGTCCACTCTCCCCATTTCCAAAAGATATAAATACCTTAACACTAAACCTACCAAAGCGGTCAAATGACCGTTTCATAATTTCTTGTCCAAATTTTATAAATTATTAACGGTGCACTTTTGAATATTTTTTTGTGATTTTCTGTAAAATATATGGTTAAAGATTTGTTTCTCCAGCATTATGTATTTTTCCAAGTATCTATTATTGTAATTTCTTTGATACAAGCAGGTGTAGTTTAATCGTCGGTAGGTTTAGTGTTAAGGACTGCAAAGCGCCAGCGTTAGAATTCTATTATAGAGCAATAGAAAGAGCACGCGACACATCTCATGTGTGTAATTTCACTCACATGGTAACATATGGAACTGTCCGCCTTCGATTTTTATGAAACTTGGTGAATACATCAAGCAGGTGAGAATAAGGGGCGCGTATTTTTTTTATAGCTGCCCAATCGCAAGTTTAGGGGGTGAAATCAACCCTTGAAGTTTCAGCAGAAAAATAGTATCTAACATTTGAAGCACTCTGGTCACCGATGCCCACCGTGGCGCTACACGAGAAACAATTCCCGGTCCCATATGACCACTGTGGCTGTCAACGTGTTAAATAATCGTATTTCATCGCTCTATATGTGGGATTAGAAATAGAATATTGAGTTTATTAAAAAAAATTAAAATGTGGCGGCCCTCCTACGCTCCCCCTCGGAAACAGTACGATTAGTACTTATACCGATCCCTCTCCTAACTTCAACATCCCCGCGTCTAAGGCACGGGCCTGCTAGGATGCCTTACTGATGAGTCCACTAGCAGGCCCCGGACGAAACGCTTCCTATCCTTATCCTTCCATCCGTCACACGCCACCAAAAAAATATACAGAAATAAAATGAACAAAAGTATATCAATTGACAATGGTCGTGACCGCTCGGCTACCTTGACACCGCGTTTCTCCTCGCAAAGTCTCTCAATAAGTCTCTACAACACATTCTACAACACAGTCCACAACACATTCCACAACACATTCCGTCCTTTCATCTCTCGCTCGCCTCAATATACTGCTAGCCCCTTCCGTGGGACCTTCGACACAGGGATTCTTCTGCTGGGCCTTGTTTAT
This sequence comes from Ctenoplectra terminalis, assembly GCA_019453375.1. Classification (NCBI taxonomy): domain Eukaryota; kingdom Metazoa; phylum Arthropoda; class Insecta; order Hymenoptera; family Apidae; genus Ctenoplectra; species Ctenoplectra terminalis. The sequence continues at coordinate 11,207 of SMSQ01025687.1, read as the reverse complement.
GTACTTCTTATAGCTACGTTTGCTTAAAAACTACAATACTACATATATAGAGTTTTTATTTAAATATAGTTTATAAACATTTAATTATTAGGAATAAAGTTTAGGTGAGTAACTATGACGCGCAATAATATACAATCTGTCTTACAACAATTCTTTAGCTACACAGCACACTCGTTCGACGCTCTCTCAACACTCTGTTCAACTGTATTCAACACTCTACACGCTCTCTCAACACTCTCTTCAACTCTCCGTTCAACACTGTTCTACTCTACTCTACGTTCTGTCCAACTCTGCCTTCTGTCCAACCGTTATTTTTTCTTAAGTCAATTAAGCCTGTCGTATAATCTAAATCTTATTAATATAAATAAATAAAAATTGCGATCTAGACTGAATTAAAAGGATTTTTTAAATTATACTCGTATATCTAAGTAAATTTATAAACTTTTGATACGCAACTAGTCAACAAAGTATCGCTAGCTAATTCATAAAAATTAAATATGTTAAAAATTAGTCAACCAGCCCCGGTCTCCCCTCCTTTGTTTAACTGTATCCATCCTGATATGTTAGATAAACATTTTCGAATTAATCTAGCTGCACAACTGTGCCAATATTGTATATGTCTATAATTATTCAATCACATGCTAATCTAACATAATACTGTACGTACCTGTGTAATGGAACTATAATTGCTAATAACCCTTAGAGACGGATACGACTTTGAACAAATAAACTGTAATAATAATATGTAGGGTAAACCGAGGCGAATCGGATCACAGAGCAAATCGAATCAAAATAACTTGTTACTCATTTTTTAAAACGTGCTAAATAAAAGAAGAAATGATTTTAAGGAATAAAAAAACAAAGTAAGAAGAAATGTAGAGCGTTCGTGGATTTGAAAATTTATTTAAGAAAAAGATACAAATAACAAGTAACTTAAAGTAAAAATTCCAAAGAAACTGATTGTTCGATGAACTTAGGAAAGAATGATCGATTAATCACACGGTTGCCTTAGATCAACGAACGAAGGAACATAAGAACAGCCTGAAGATGGAGAAGCTCAATATCGGAGCTCTCAGAAAATGCAAACTGTAACGTTTGCGAAACGCCGGCACACTGCTGATAAAAGACGCGACATCCATCCGCAAGTTAAGTTGACTACTATTAATAAGTCTAGTCTCGTCGAAGACAGTTTCGATCGCGGAAGCTCAAAATCTAGAAGCGCTAGGATCTCCCTAAAAATTTTCATAAAAT
>SMSQ01025686.1:89646-101351 GCA_019453375.1 Ctenoplectra terminalis | reverse complement strand
ATAAGAAACTGTAATCAATTGCAATTTTTTTTCTCCGATAAGTAGACACAATTCGGTCTATAGAGGGTTAAAACCGTTGATAAAGTACTCGCAAAATTGTCAGACAATATTTTTTTTTACAAAAAACGAAAAATGGGTTACAAAATTCTGAACATTCCTATAATAAAGCTAGGTTGCGAGTTCCCTTAAACTCAGCCAACAAATAATCCACATATCCCAATTCCTCTTATCAATAACTATTTAATTCGTTTCATCGTTAATATCGAGTTAAAAACAATCTTTTCTTGTCCATTATTTCTCTATTTCTACATTTTCCATATTTGCAAAAGCAAACGCCAAAAATAAACGCGTTGATAAATAATTTTTACCAACCGTCATCGAATTGTCTCTCATAAAATAACGTACTCATCTTAACGCATTGCATGCGGGTATATTTTGCCGCGGACTTACTCCTGTAGCGGGTGTTTTTTCATTTTCGCGGGAGCTTGATCGTTCAGTAAAATCGCAATAAATCGATAACTACTTCGTTTTTCTCAACGAAACTTTTTTTTTATTTTACACTTAAACCTATGCTCTATGATTATTTAAGAAAAAGAAACACCATACATACTTACAATGCCCATCGTATTTACAGTACTGTGCAAAAGTCTTAGACCATCTACATTACCATCTATATTTTAGAGAAGCATTTCTTAACACTGTTAAATTCAAATTTTTCGATATTGCCTTTCTTGCGTTGCTCATGCATAATTTTATCCGGTGAAAATATGTTTTAAAAATTCTCTAACAAGCAGAGCCTTGATTAAAATATTATGGAACGCGTATGCAAAGTATAAAGGAAACATACGAAGAAAGCCAAAAAGGAAAAAAATCAGCTTCTTAAACTGTCGATAACGGAATGGCAGGAAATGCAAAGTGAGTTTCTTAAAATTTTTTCAACGATTATCTAAAAAAAGAAAAAAAAAAAAACTGTCGTGTAGCGAAAGTAAAAAGATAATACACAAAACATTGATTGTTTTAAATTAATCAATATTTCTCAATCTAATTAACACCTCGTGAATCTAATTCTTAAAAAAAAAAGAAAGAAATAACGTCAAAATAAAAATAATATTAATCCATCTTAAATTCGTTTCTAAGATAGCAAAATATTTTTCTTGCCAGGTGGTCTAAGACTTTTGCACAGCACTGTATACGATACCGGCTTTTCAGCACAAATCTACTAAATACGTACTTTTACGTGACCCGCGCTCCAGTCGCAGACTTGCGAAAAACGTAAAAGTACGTTGCCCGCGTGCCAAGTGTTAACACTTTGCCGACCGCACGCGCCACAGGGAACTGTTCGGTTTCCACCGCTCTTGGGAAAGCCTAAGGAGCCTTAAAAATTAGTTGATTTTATTATATGTTGTGGTCCACAGTAGCAGTCCGTCAGCAATTACGAAAAACTCCAGGTCGAAGTAGTTAACAATGACAGAAAACGAGAAACGCGTTGCTACAGTCAAAATGGGAAATCTCCCCGATCGGTCGGGCACCGACTTACTTTAAAATGGGGAGATCTCCCCGATCGGTTGGGAACCGACTTGCTTCAAAATGGGGAGATCTCCCCGATCGGTCGGCAAAGTGTTAAATAATGGTTTCAGTTTTCTAAGATTCTCGTACAAACCCATCCATGAATATAGGCAAAAGCAGCAGATGGCCGCCCAAGAGTAAACTCGTGCGAAACCAGCAATACTGCCAGCAACAGCAACATCAGCAACAATTATCCTACAACCCGAAGCCTCTGGTCCTGTACGATCAAGCGACAAACAACGCTCAACCATCCGCGCCGACCACTTCCTTTTTAATCGCATCCTCGACGTACACGCACGGCTCGTTTTCCGGCGATCAGTACAACAATTCCGGGGTCACGTTGATACCGCAGCCCTACTTTAAGCCTCCCGATGTTCAAACCTTCTGTTTGGTCCAAGATTGGCAGAACATTCAGCAACAGCAAGAACAACCGTCGCACGTCTCCTACTACAACATATCAGCCACGAACACGTGCAACCTGCAAGCGGTTAATGGCAATTCGGCGTTTCAGTTCTCCAATCTCAACCCTTATACGGCCGCGACAAACTTCACCAACAACCAGATCGCCGGTCCCGTTCAAACGGTTCATTCCAATCAGATCTTCCCCAATCCATCAGCGAGCCCAGTTTTCGGTAGTTTGCAGCGAGACAAACCTGTGACCTCTGCCAATATCGACATTCCGCCTCTCAAAGTCTCGCCGCGTAAAAGTAAGATCGCCGCTACCAGTAATTCACAGATCGCGTCGATCACCTCGGACAGTTACAACGAATGGCCGTCCCAAGCGATCGCCTCCTCTTCCACGAGTTTGTACAACGTGAAATCAAACACGGACGATGAGACGAACCGAGGGACGTGTTGTTTGGAGAAAATTGGAACGAACGCGTCCGCGAAAACCCAGGACGAGCATTACTCCGACGAGTCCTCGGCCAGCTTCGACTTCACCATCGAAGCAGAGAAAATGGTCTCGGCGCTCTGCAACATATCCTCGAACGACATCAGCAAGGAGGAAACGAAGAACGATAAATCGAATTCGACGCCTCTGTTCAGCGGTGCTGGCGACACCGCTTCGAACAAAAATACTTGGTTCGCCGAGTTCTGTGCGGATTACGGGACCGGTACGTCGATAGCCGTTCAAACGGACGGACCCTGCATCGACAGGACGCAGTACCCAGAGTTGTTGCGAAAAGTGGTTTACTGGGGCTGCACGGAGGCCGAGATTGTTTTGGATAATAGTTCCAAAACGAATCCGAGATGCTGTTGGCTGAGAAACCTGTCTTCCGCGACCAAAACGGCCGTCACCAAGTCCTCGACCTGTTTCCCAATTTTCGCCGGCGATCGTATTTTCGTGGCCGATATGATCAACGCTTTGCTGCGCGTCAGCAACGGCTGGCTCATCCTCGACAATTATTTGAACAAGCAGCATTATCCGAGCTTGAACGACAAATTCGACCGCGAGTTGATCAGGTGCTTCCGATTGTGGGAAGAGAGCACTCACGAGCTGCTCGATCAGATCGTCCAAACTTTCTTAAAGCTCGAGGAGAACAACGATGCGGCTAGTTTCGAGCAGAAACCAGAATCATTCGGAACCTCTTTTCCAGGTGACGTTTCAGTTTACACGAATCGCGACCTGTTCGATCCTTCGTCGATATCGAACGCGTCGAGACAGAAGTCGGACGGTAAAAGGAACGGTCAAGATTCCTCTTGCAACGCGTCGCAGCTGTCTACAGGAAGTCTGCGAAACTTTGGCCTGTACAACGCGAGCCAGGAGAAACAGTCGTACCAAAAAGAATCGAAATTACGAAGTAAGTGGACAGTTACTGAGAATCTAGCGACAATAGACAGCACGAAATCCGTGCCTGGTATGTTCCTAGGGCACGCGGAATCCGGTGGCCAAGCGAACAGTAGATTTCGTTCGAGAGGAAGCGCGTCCTCTGCAAAGACCGATGCGTCGGCACGATCGTTGAACGCGGAATTTTTTCACCTCAGAAGCAAAGTTCTCACCGAAACCAATCAAGACTCTTCGAGACAGTGGCTGTTGAAAGAGAAGAGGCAAGAGTTTCCCGAGAACAAAGTTCCGTCGCGCGAGAACGTCGACGCCATCTTTAGAATCCAAAGACAGTTGGACGAGAATTGCGAGAGCAATTATGCCGAAAAATGTTTGTCCAGAGTGGAATCGTCGTTCGTCAATCCTTCGATCAGCCTAGAATCGATGTACTTTCCTTCCAACAACGATCACGACAATTTTTATCCCAACTACACCGTTTGTCCCGCGTACGGGATTGATTATGGTAACAAAGGATCGAAGAGTTTCGAGCAAAACCGTGGAAACAAAGCGAACGTGGATCTGGTGTACGTCGGCAAGTCGTCGACGAGCAAGTTGGAACTGGCAGCTGTTCCCAAAGACAAAATGACGTTGCTCAGTCAAATCGAGCCGAGCATTCCGGAGAAATCGTCCGAAGAGATGACCGCCAATTTATCGGCTTGGTTCGCTAGCATGAGGAACACCGACAATCGACAGACGCCGTTCGTGAATCTCGCCGACGCGAACGCGGAAACTGCTGCGCCACGAGGATCGTCTCGTCCTGAGGTGTCGAAGAACACCGCGATGGATCTCGGTAACTGTATCAGACAGTTGCAAATCGACACGAACCGCCAGTTTCAAACGCTGCAAAACATGCAAAACGTTCAGGCCGCGCCTTGGAACGCTTATGCTCTGATCAATAATCGCGTTCAAGTGCAACAAGTCGCCGAAGAGTACGACAGCTCCGAGGACGTTCGAGTGTACATGAAGCCAGGAAGCTACAACGTTCCGAAAAAAAGGCACCAGAGGAGATCCAATCGTCGTTCGGAGAACTCGGTGTCCCGAAACGTTCCCAACGGGTCCTCGAATAATCATCGCAGCCATTATTCTAACAAAGACAAAGGATTTTGCGGACCCGCATCCTCGACTCCTGTTCCTCGAGCCACGTTAACAGTTCCTGCCGCTCTCAATTCAAACGCAAAAATGAAATTACCCTTTCCCGCCACTCCAATCGTGCCACCGCCTGCCTTCTCTCTTGAAAGTTCACCGAGGATTCTGAAACGATCCGATTTGTCGAATTACACCGTGTCCGAGGACGTTACTTGGAAGGCAGCTTGCGCTTCGGCTGAAATTTTATTGGAGGCTTTGAACGTGAAAGAGGACACGGTTTTCAAGGAAAAGGAAATCGCGCGAGTCGACGTTGGCGATAAGTACGAGAACGTTGGGAACGACGAGAACGGTGAGACGCGGATGGCTCGGGATCAGGAGAAATTGGAAGAGAGTTTTTCGAAAAATTTGAAGGACAACAACGACGGCGGTATTTCGAGTTACGAGGCGTCGGAGGATGACTCGGGCTCCACTAATCATTTCTCACCGAACACAAGTATCAACGAGATATCACAGTTGTCTGGTAATAAAAATGGTAATTTTAATCGGTTGAATTGTACTCGAAACGAATTTTTTTTTCGTTTCTTTTTTTTTTTATTTTATATTTCCACGAGCGAAGGAATGAAACATGTACGTCCTACATGTTTTATACAATTCTCGTGGCTGTGTTATAGTATTTAATCGAGTGGTCGATCTCGTTTAATATTTTAGTTGCTTGATAGAAATAAAATTTAGTCGTTTTAATACTAGAAGGACGGAAATTTTAGAGCTCTGTAACGAGTATCTTATCGATATACAACAGCTTTTAAATTAAGGCGATCCATAACCTTTCCTACAAGAATATAGCTCGGTTATGGATTGTAAATCTTTAAAAAAAACACAAAAAACAAAAAAAAATGATACTAGAATTTATTTAAACGAACCTTTCATTTTTAACCCTTTGCAGTCGTGAACTTTTTTAAGTTTCAAAGGACTACTGTGAAAACTTAGCGTTCCTTCGGAAAGAGAAACAGAAAATTATAAATGTTCACGATTTCTTATTTATTTGGTTAATTCGGTTTATCTTAAAACAAAAGAAGCGTTCGAATTGACCAAGATACAGAATTTAATTTAAAACTTAATCTCCGAAGAAAATTGTGCATTCGACAGTCGAGTGCAAAGGGTTAACTGGTTACTTTTCGTTTTCTATGTATCAAACATAAAAAATCGTGGACAAAAAGTACACGTTCGATGACACATCGATACAGTACATCCGTTCTTCCAGAATTAAACATCCCAATATTTTATGCAGCTACCCATTAACAGGTTCTAGTAAAATGAACGTAAAAACGGACTCGTGGTTGATCAAAACATTGAACAACGCTAATATGGCGAACAAGCAGAAGCGACGGAAAAGCAACACAGTTCCACCCAGCTCAGAATCGTCCAACAGTTCGGTAACAGAGAACGAGCAGATCGTCCCCGTTGTTTCGTTGGTGGCCAACACGGTGACAACAGTCGCGACAACGACGACGGTCAAGAATCTTCAGCAAACCGTTTGCTCGAGGAAAAGCTCGAGCGTCTCGTTGAACAACGATCAAACGACGTCCGAGGAGACCGAACGCGTCGTAGGAAAAGCCACATATTCGGAAACCGTGCGACGCTGCGCGTCCTTGAGCGCATCGTTCGCCGAGAAGAAAGAATTTTGCAAGAAGAGCAAGCTAAACATCGCCAACGTGTCGACGATCTGCAGCACAGTGATACCGATCCCTGGTCGAAAGTGTCAGAGAAAGGATTTCGAAAAATCGTACTACTTGCTGCATAACAGGTCTCGCAAGTGTTCGGGGAAGAAAAGCGCGAGAAGCTGCGAAATCCACGATTCTCAAGCGGAAGGATCGTCCAAGTCGACGATCTCGATGAAACATGGGAAGAAGAAAGAGAGTACCGGATGCATCGAATTTTTGGACGGGAAGTTTGGCGGTAAAACCAGCGACAGAGGTTGGTCGGTATGGTACAGTTCGAAAAGGAAGCAGAGTCTGAGTCCGCTGGCGCTCAGCAAGTTGGAAATGATACATCAAACCGTTTGGCAAATGGAGGAGGCAGAAGTTTTCAAGTGTCCATCGTCGGGAAACAACGGTGGTACTCAAGCAACCACGCGTACGGTTAGTTTGTTCGCGCGAGGCTGTTGTACAGGATGGTCCACGGAACGTGTGTTATAACTTTTAAAATACGCGTTGCACGAAAGAATTTTATACACAAAAGTTGGATGGTTTAAAAGGGTGCACTATTGTGGGATGTAATAACTGGGTACACGCAGGAAACGACAGAAACAGTATATGTTGTAAAGGAGGTAAATGACTTGACTCTCTTGACAGTAGATTATAGTTATATATTTAACACCAGAACTAGCGATGATTGAAGTATACTTATTTCTACCGAAAAAATCATAACGAAAGGCATATAAAAAAATACCCATTTGCAAGGGAAACAAAGCTTTGTCTACATTTTTAACACAAGATCACGGAAAATTGGCTGAGAGATGCCATAGTCAATTTATAAAATTTCTGTAAACAATTACGAATGGGTCATTTTGACCACTTTGGTGGTTCTAGTGTTAAAGAATTAGGAATGGGTCATTTTGACCACTTCGGTGGTTAATAACCGACTACAATTCACAAATGCTACATTCTTACTGGCCTTTACTGTCACCGATCCCTTACCATTCCGAACATAAAACTGCCTTCCGCCCGAACATCCACACCCTTATAATACCCATTCCCAACCGTTCTATCCTTTCTCACCCGTGCATCCTTTCTCCGTTGCACTCAAATTCTTGCATCCACGGTCAAACCTCAATCAGTCATGTAAACACTTTACCCCCGATGCCGTCTAGGCGTAAAACGACACTATCCGCATACATGCTACAATTACCCATCTATACTTTACGCAGTTTTTCCAATAAACCACTCGAGGTCCCAAACATACCGTCGCCATCTTGTCGCAAGACGACCCCGACTGCACGCATTCAACAATCACTCGCTCAAACATACCTGATGACACTTAAATATATTTAAATATCCTTACAATATATTTAAAAAAAGGATAAACGAAAAGAATAACAGTATAAAGTACGATTGACTGCACCTCGCAGGTCGAAATTCTCACACGCGCGCTTTTCTCTCGGCTGTCTGTCGATCGCGAGGAAAAGTGCGTCGAACTCGCGCCCTCCGCATTTGTCGCGCGCGCGCACAACAGTTCCTTAACTCTTCGACTAAAAATTTTTGACTTAGAAATTTTGCGCTTGTGACACTATGGGCGCCTAAACACGACCGACGTAGTTTGGCCTTCTGACACGAAGGCGCCGAAGATTAAAGCTTAACATTAATGTTAAATTTTGAATATGTGTAGCAACAATTCGGTGCAGAATACAAAGAAATAAATAATATTGTTTCGATGTAGTGAAACTCTGTTTTTTGATCATTGAAATATATTTTCCCAAAAATGCACCCCTAACAGAAAATTTCGCCGTTCTCGGCGTACGTCCTAATTGAATTCCTACCGTATGATATGGCAATATTTTGGAAGTTACAACGGTGCACACGCTGCGTGGACCACCCTGTATGTGTTTCATATGGTGGATTGTTGATTATAAAATTTTCTTTCAGATCGAAGACTATTGCAAAGTCGTTAAAAGTCCGATGTTCTTGGAGACCGTCGAGTACAAACTAAAGAATCGGGTTTATCATAAAGTAGAACACGTGGTTAGAGACTTTCGCCGTATCGTTTATAATTCAAAGTTGTATCATAAGGTGTGTAATTTACATTACTTATCGATTTGCTAATTTTGTTTTTCTTTTTTTTCGATTTAATTCGTACAAAATTTAATCGATGCATAGCAAATAAGTAGTAATCGTTTTTCTATTACCAGACTACGGATGTTTACGCGAATGCATATTTTTGTTGAAAATAAATAGAGAAGTGAGACATGGAAATTTATTTTCCTAAATAATCCTAATAATTTTTGTTCCTTATAAATTACACAAAAATATAATTTATTAATAGTACAAATTGGGCATGAGTGTATTCGATTCGTTGCACCGGTGAATTAAACGAATTTTATTTTACGACAAATATAAATCTCTCGATATAAAATATTAGCAATTTTTGAAAAATTATTTAAATAAATTGTTCACAGGTATGTTAGACCACTGATAAGGGCTCAAAAATTAATATTATCGTAGAAAGTTGAATTTTATTAAGAATCTTAGGATCAGGTTCGAATTAAGTTCCGCGGAATACGAATTGGGAACCCCTGCGTTAGATCGTAAAAGTATCTTTTTTTATTTTCCACATTGTTCATTTACATACGTTTTACATATTTTGTACGCAGCTAACCGACCAATGTTATTAATAGCATTTTTGCATTTTTTTTTTCTTGCTTTTCCTAACCACACACACTAACACATACACTTACGTATACGTACACACGAACTACCATTGTCACCGACAACATACGATACATTTTCCGCATAATAAATCAATGCACTTTGCATATTTCGACGTATTACACTCTCATAAACATCCGTAGCCTATTCATCGGGAAAGATTCAGCTACGCACGGTAGAACTCCATTTATCGGAGCTTCGTTTATTCGAACGAAATTCTACTCGATGCCCAATTTACCGAACTCTTTCTCGACCACTGCCAATAATCGCTCTAATTATACGAACTCTTGTGATCGAAGATCTTTCTGTAGAAACTGGGTACAGTTCGGACTTTAAAATTTGCGTGAAAACGAATTGACTTGGATAAAATAATTGGCAATGTATAGAGATATAGAAAAAAAATTCAGAAAATGCAGTTTCGATAAAAAGTGGACTTTTTGAATTGAATAAAGCAATTGACAATGTATAAAGATACAGAAAAAAATTTCAGAAAATACAGTTTCAATGAAAAGTATACTTTTTGACTTGAATAAAGCAATTGGCAATGTATAAAGATACAAAAAAAAATTTCAGAAACACAGTTTCGATGAAAAGTAGACTTTTTGACCTGAATAAAACAATTGGCAATGTATAAAGATACAGAAAAAAATTTCAGAAACACAGTTTCGATAAAAGGTGGACTTTTTGACCTGAATAAAACAATTGGCAATGTATAAAGATACAGAAAAAAATTTCAGAAACACAGTTTCGATAAAAAGTGGACTATTTGACTTGAATGAAGCAATTGGCAGTGTATAAAAATATAGAAAAAAATTTCAGAAAATACAGTGTCGATAAAAAGTGGACTTTTTGACTCGAATAAAGCAATTGGCAGTGTATAAAGACATAGAAAAAAATTTCAGAAAATAATGTTTCGAAAAAAAATGGACTTGCTCGATTTTTGCGCCAAGGTTTTCAATGTTGCTTACATCGGTAACCGATAAAATAAGCAACCGTGTGTTCGAATCTAGTTATCCGAACTCCGTTTGTTCGAACGAAAAATTATGGCTAATAGAAGAAGCTAACGAGCTCTCATTATATGAACGATCCAGCTACCCGAAGTGTTTTATACCGGCATACGTTGGAATAAACGAAGCTCTGCTGTACCACGTAGGAATAATATTGCGAGCCAATCAAATGTTTATAAATTGCAATTTTTCAGCGATCCGTGTCTCGAATGCATTATTAGCTCTCTATAACGCTATGCGACTTGAAACTTATATATCCTCGTGTCCATATTTTTTCATTTTATTTACTTATCACTGTACCATTATATTTCATTATATTTATACCTATTATAATTTACTTATCACTGTACCATTGTATTTCAATTATTACATTATTGTCCTGGAATCGAGAATCCTAATAATTAGATGATACTTTTCAATTTAAGAAACTGCGATCAACCGTGATAAGTAGACTTTGGATTTTTATGCAAATTCATATGTTTATGAACACAAAGAAATAAGTTTTATTCGCTGAACATTATATCTTAGGTTTATTTATATATTTTTACATTTTATGCGAATTCGTTTGAAAGCGTATTTTCGTGCTTTCAATTTTTCCACGAGCGTATAAAAATCCACATTCTACTCGTAAGAAAATAAAAATACGATTATGGAAAAATTGCAGAGGATTAACCGTTTGAGTGCCAAGGAGCGATTTTGCGCTTCTTCTGTTTCGCTCGAAAAGAGCCAACCGCGACAACTCGGTTTCTGTCGATGCGCGACTTTGTTTATAATATTATTTATAAATAATATTTTTACGGTAAGTTGTAGTTTTTTGAATTCAGTGTGGTTCTGACATCTTTCTAAGCATAAGTACAGATATCAGCGTGTTTAAGTAATATAAAAATATTTAAATAATATAAAAATAAATAATATAAATAATTATATGGTTTTAAATTATATTATATTATAAATAATTATATATATATTAAATTATAAATAATTTAAATAATATTTAAATAATATTTTTATAATATAAAAATATTATTTAAACACGCTGATATCTGTACTTATGCTTAGAAAGATGTCAGAACCACACTGAATTCAAAAAATTACAACTTACCGTATAACAACAGAAAACAGCGCAAAAGCGCTCCTTGCCATTTTTAATGGGAGAATAAGACAAGCGCTATAGCACCGCTTGGCATTTTTCAAGAGGGAATAAGACAAGCGAAAAAGCGCTCCTTGGCACTTTTGGACGGGAAAACGGGAAAGACACGTGGCACTCTAACGTTTAAACGTGACTTTAATTACAGTTGGCAATTTTTTCGTTGACCCTGTTGCAGGACGATCATGATCGAGTGAAAACAATCGAGACTCTGTCGAAGAAGCTCGAAGAACTATTCGAAGAACATTTTGCCAGTTGGGACTTCGACAATATTAGCGGCAGTCCAAGGGAAAGTTCGCCAGTGCTGCATCGATTTAAGACGACCGGACAAAAAGCGGTAACTGGACGTTACAGCAACGCGAAGAAAAGTCCGTCCTCATCGGTCACCGAAAACATATGACAACGATTGGCGCACGATTTTCTGCGGCGTCGAGCAATGCTCGAAGAATTATCGCGTCCGTAATTCATGGTGATGTTTTCGTTACGCATACAGCAATTTATGTTATTATTAGATTAACGGATAACTGATTACAATCGAATTTATGTGAAACTGTTAGATTCGAAATCGAGTATACCTGTAAGAATCGATCGTAACGCTCTAGTCACTCGTTAAGTAAGCGTTCCACGAATTTTTTTTTTTCTTTTTTTTTTTT
>SMSQ01025686.1:28220-63502 GCA_019453375.1 Ctenoplectra terminalis | reverse complement strand
ATAATTCTCTGGCCGAAATATCGTAGAATAAACGAAGATGATTTGGAACAAATTAGAAACAGAAAGAAAGTCAAAAAGAGTAAAATAAGTTCCTTAAATTGCCATAAACAAAATCGAGAAAAATTCCAAATAATTAATTGAACATCTCTGTCAAAAGAACTGTCGTTCTAGAAAAAACAAAATGAATAAAATATTATTAATTCCTGGCATAATTAATAATTGTTGAAACAAATAAAATAAAATCAAAGACTATCAGTTTTTCTTAAATTTATATTCTCTTTGATCGATGGTTTAAAACCTTTGCACGTTACTGTATATTATTTATTATAGAACGTTATTTTTCTACGTATCATATTCTATTCTATAATTTAGAGAAATATTACCGAAAGGTCATATCGCATAAAGAAACATTCGGGATTGGCACTCTGAAAGCTATCGCTGAAATTTTGCCTTTAAGTTCAGGGATAATTTTATCCAAAGACTTGGCGGCACCCGACGACGTTGGAATGATATTTTGGAGAGCACCTCTACCGTCTCTCCATAACTACGACGGAGATATAATTGTAGCGTATCTTCTTAAATTAGTAGAAGAAATCGGTTATTCAAGTTTGTTAACACGTCGAAGATCGACAAGTTTTATGAAATTCGTATTGTAAGATAATTTTATTAAAAGATTATTTTATTTTATAAAATTATAATAAAATTGTAAAAGATAAAAGATAATAAAATAAGATAATAAAATTATAATAAAATTATAATTATAATAAATTTATAATTTGTGATATAATTATAATTATTATAATTACAATAAAATTATAAAATTGTAATAAAATTATTATAAATATAATTTATAATTTTATTTTATTATCTTTTATCTTTTAAATTCTCTAATCTTTTATTTCATTATCTTTTATCTTTTAAAATTCTATTATAATTATTATAATTATAATTTTATTAACTTATAATAAGATAAAATTTTATTAAACTTTATTCAACAACCTAATAAACTGATTCGTTTCGGTTTATTTTGCGGTAAATATGGAGCTTGATTTAAAAACATTTAAATTTTCATTCCAAATGGTCGTTTTTAAAAAATAACTTCTTAATTACCATTATTTGTCACTTTTGTAAATTGAAAGAAACAAACACGAGATATCTCGCGATCGGTCCTCGATGTGTTAACAAAGTGTATCGTAATTACTTTTCCTCTCTCTATCGGTCCATCTAAAGTTCTTTGGAGCGATGTTAAAGCGTGCACGCTACTGATCATTACCTCGATAACTTCGAATTTATCGTGCATCAATCGAATTATCGGTGCTGCACAGTTTGTGGTGCAGGAAGCAGCCGATACTATTTTACCCTTTTTTGGATCGTAACAAGTGTGATTCACACCGTAAATCATCATCGGTGCGTCTATGGAAGGTGCGGTAATAACTACCCTTTTGCCTCCACCGTCCATGTGTAACTAGAATAAAGCGGACATTTTTGTCTCAATATATTTATAAAATAAATATTAAATATTTTGAAAAATAGACTGAAATTGTAGGACAAACTTTGATATAATATTTTGAAAAATAGGCTGAAATTATAGAACAAACTTTGATATAATATCTTGAAATATAGAATATTGAGAAAAAGTAGACTGAAATTATAGAACAAACTTTGATAATTTTTGCAAAGATTCTAATATATTTTCTTCGAGCAATATTTAAACGAGAAATATGAATAGACATTCATCCGAATAAGAGTTCCAATTTTGATACGCAAAGTAACGTAAAAATAATTTATTTTTGAGGTCGTATCATTTTTAAGCAATAAAAATATAGGCCAGTTTTACATTTTAGAAATTACATATATTAAAACTTATTACCAAATTTCTATGCTATTCATTCTTGAAGAACATAAAATCGCGACTAGTGTACTTCGAAACAATTTTTAAATCAACACTAGAACTACCAAAGTGGTCGTAATGACCCATTCGTAATTTCTTATTATTATAATATCTATCTATAATTATTATAATATACCATTGCATAATTATTATAATACAATATTATAAGGATAATTATTATATTATAAATATTTATAATATATATAACTAAGATAATAAATTAACCTCAGAGATAATTATCCGTGATTTTCTGTTAAAAATATAGACAAAGCTCTGTTTCTCTTGCATTATGTATTTTTTTTTTTTTTTTTTTTTTATATATATATCTTTCATTATGGTTTTTTCTGTAGAAATAAGTATGCTAAATGAGTATGCTTTAATCGTCGGTGGTTCCAGTGTTAAGATAAACATCAAATTAAAGGCGTAATACAATTTTCAGAAATTGATTAATATTAAAATTAATTAAGGAGTAATATTTTTTGTTCTTACGCTTGCTTTTTCTAAAGTAGTAAAAACTCCAGTAGCTTCGATTACGTAAGTTACACCTGCATCTTTCCACTTTATTTTACACGGATTTTTTTCCTGAGATGTGGATATTTTGTTATCTTCAAGAAAAAGGATCCATTTGAATATTAATTAAACAAAAATTCAATTCCTTTTGTATTACTACATACTCGTTATTATTCGTCAAAACGATTCCTACTTAATACCATTCGCATATAAAATTATATCAAAATTAAAAAAAATTTTTTATTTTAAAATTTTAGTTGAAAACTGATAATTATTTAATTTACCTCCGATAATAATGTATCCATTTTCACATTCCAATTTCAAAGGATAGGATCCGTGAGTCGAATCGTATTTAAATAGGTATATCATGTAGTCAGTTAAAATATATGGATCATTGATCAACTTAACCTAATAAAACATAATTATTTATATATATAAAAATATTTGCGTATCAATATACATTTAAAGTAATTAATTGTTACCGTAACACCCTTTTCAATGCAAGCACGCAGACACATTCTACCTATTCTTCCGAATCCATTAATTCCTACAACAGCCATAACTTCGCTGTGAAATAATTAACTAAATGTTAGTGATATCAGGTTGAGACGTTTCAAAATTTTATGCCTCATTCGTGTCGTACTCATTTTAATTATCTGAAAACGTCAATAAGTCAATAGTGCGAATTTGTATGCAAAATTGAAGGTGAATGAAAAAGTAGTTGGTTATAAAAATTATTCGTGATATAATACTTCAAAATATTAATCGATAATATATTTACAATATATGATATAAAATTGTTGTATGAATATAATAAATGAAACATCTGGCGAAGAAAAATTAGATTCGGGTCTCCTCTTCGGGCGTTTATACTTTTAAATATTCTTTTATCAGATTTAATGTATTTAATTTTTACGTTTGCTTTTTTAATATTATGTATTTAGTATTATTAAGTCTACAATATTTTTGGATTAAAAATAAATTGTTTTGAAAGGAAATAAGTGTGTAGTGCAATAGTATCGTTCTATGTCAGGAAAATAAGCGTTTTAGCAATATTTTATATTTTTAAATCGAAGCAAAAAAGTTATGTTAGTATATTAGTTATGTTTGAATATTAGTTATGTTAGAATCTCAGTTATGTTAGAATCTTAGTTATGCTAGAATCTTAGTTATGTCAGAATATTAGTAATATTATAATATTAGTTATGTTAGAATCTTAGTTATGTTAGAATCTTAGTTATGTTAGAATATTAGTTATGTTAGAATATTAGTTGTGTTAGAATATTAGTTATATTAGAATCTTAGTTATATTAGAATATTAGTTATGTTAGAATCTTAGTTATATTAGAATATTAGTTATGTTAGAATCTTAGTTATGTCAGAATCTTAGTTATATTAGAATATTAGTTATATTATAAAATATAAGATAACGAGCATTTTAAAGTTCATAGTACTGCAAACAATATTTTTATTCGCCTAATAACAATTAAATTTTTCCGTGTNAATATTATAATATTAGTTATGTTAGAATATTAGTTATGTTAGAATCTCAGTTATGTTAGAATCTTAGTTATGCTAGAATCTTAGTTATGTCAGAATATTAGTAATATTATAATATTAGTTATGTTAGAATCTTAGTTATGTTAGAATCTTAGTTATGTTAGAATATTAGTTATGTTAGAATATTAGTTGTGTTAGAATATTAGTTATATTAGAATCTTAGTTATATTAGAATATTAGTTATGTTAGAATCTTAGTTATATTAGAATATTAGTTATATTATAAAATATAAGATAACGAGCATTTTAAAGTTCATAGTACTGCAAACAATATTTTTATTCGCCTAATAACAATTAAATTTTTCCGTGTATCGATACTTGACGCGTTAAGTTCGAACGAAACTCGCGATTAATTTCAAACTTTGATTTCTATAATTCCTTGAACAGACGTATAATAAACTTAGCTTTTGTATCGCTTCCTAATTAAAATTATATCTATCCCTATCCATGTTCCTAAATTTTTGCAATTTGGCATGTCTCCTTATTTTATTTCATTCTTTATGTTTCTATATCACAGCACACCTCAAGGAATCGGATCGTCTTTGTTTAACAGTCAAAAAATAATAGTCAACGTTAATTAATTAACTTTCTATCACAAATTCATAATTAATACCTTAATTCATTCAACTTAAAAATTTTTATTTCGATCTACAATTTACCCCCCAATCCTTAAATGTTGAGATAAAAATTCCTACACAAAATGTTTTATTAAAATCTTATAATGTTCCTTAAAGATTTGCTTATAGATTTCCTAGTTGATAAATATTATCATATAACAATGAAGAAGAAATTATAATAATATCGATATTAAGTTTGAATATCGCACAAAAATAAACTTAATGGACTACGATTTGTAATTACACGTTCAAGGCACGTAATACGAGAATCGTATAAGAACACATATTTACAATGTAATCGTACCTTTCCTTGAACGAGTACGTATCGTTAATTCACGGTATGTATTATTATTATTATTATTTTTTCCATACGATAATCCATTACAACCATTATGAAGTAAGAAATAGCTGGATATCGAGAAGCAAGCGTAAACATTATCAACGACGAGAATTAAACCGAAGATATTACTCGACGAACAGTGTTACATCGGCAGTGAAGGAAGTAAGTTCGAGAGGAAACTGAAAAATATCGAAATGGAGATATCTCTTCGAAAAACGATATTTATTTAAGAAGGTTCGACGGTGAGTGTATCAATATTACTAAGAATATCATTTTTTCGATATAGTAAAAATTATAACGCACGCGTTATTCAGAAAGAATTGAAAAAATTTTACAGTTTATGAAACACATGAATAATTAATGGATGACATAATTTAACGAGACAATTAAATATGGAAGGTTCGTTATACGAGATAACAGAGACAATAAAAAGCAAGTGCCTTCGTTATAAAATGTTCAAGGTAATTAATTGCAATACGAAACTCTAAGTTTACGTAATAAGTTAATTTTCTTACACACTGTTGCAAATTTCAGAGCAATCGATTCAAGTATTTTGGCTCGGAAATGGATACTCGTAAGCTAGAAGTATCGTTTTGCGTTATCGTGCGAACATTGAGAGACATAAATTTTACATCGATTTAACAAAATGAAATCAAATTGTGATATCAAGCGAGAAAAGAAAAAAAATATATATATATATATTAGCATTATATGGAGCTAACGTCGACTTCGTTCGAATCGTAAATACAATTGTTGAAGAAATGTTTGTGATTATAAAATAGATCAGTTGTTGGTGTCACTTTTTCTCAAATATAAAGAAACCAATGATACATGTTATTCTCGGGTAATAATTAATATCGTTAAAAATCTCAAATATCATTCGGATTGGAATTAAGTTTTCTTAAGTACATACGTGTAATGTGTTTAACAAAATCATTTTGTCTAAGTGATATTTGTATGTTTCGATGATTTGATACTACTTTAGATACTGTGCATGTATTCGCGTTTCTGTTATTATTATCGGAGAAAGATGTTGCTAATCAATTTTTTATACGGAATAATGAATGATCTATTATGAAGTATTAAATAAGCAAGTAAGTTTTTAATGATTAAGTACGAAAAAGAAAAAAAGAAAATCGGTCAACTCACGTTATCACTGGTCCTACATTTTTCGATGGTGTGTATTGTGAATGAAACTGACTATTTCTACCTAAACTTGGTGACAAATATATTGGAAGATTAATTAAATTTGTAGTTAGATTTGCGGAATAAGGTTTGACTGCTTCGGATGAATGCAAATCTGTGGCTGGGATCTATAATTTTCTTTTTTCAATTTATTAACTCTTAATATAAACGATCAATTAATATATGCGATGTATTTGGCGTAGGTGATTAGATTTTGAATTTCATGGAATAAAGATTGTTAAGATACGTATAATCATGGTACAGTAGTAAGAATTATCTTTAATAATTACATAACGCGAGTCATTAAAGTCAAGAGATCCTATTCATCGTTGTTGCAACGATGAATGCTTTATTAAGGATCTTCTGATGAAACTATGACTCTGTAGACAGTATATATCACACGTTTGTACTACACAAGATATATTTCATTGTTAATACTTGATTTGTTAACGGTTTAAACATTTAAGATTTTTGTAATGAACAAACGTCTACCTGTTTGTGATAAATAAATGAGTGAATTAATGATTGGGTAGTTCGGATTAATAATTATTTAGTTTGTGTAACTTGTATATCGTTGGAAAAAAAAAGAAATAAATAAAAAAAAGGATTTATCATTTTTATTCAAAAATAGATTAAGCATTACCAGACTTTATATAAAAACATTAGGTATAAAATAGTTAATCATCTGTTGTTTTTGAGAAAAAAAAAAGAAAAAAAAAAATACAGCATTAAGAGACATTTTTCTTCTAGTAGATTGTGAATGAATTTTCAAATAGTTGTGCAAGGTCCTCCCTTGATTGTTCTCTTGGTGCTAGCTTTGTGATGCGATGCTGCAAATAATGTAAGAGTAGATTAGTGAAGGATAGATAATAAGTTCACACTACTGATAAAAATATCTCAAGGTTATGCAACTACAAAACGTACGTATTAATATTGTACGATAATATAAAAGCGAAATTTAAACTGTATATGTATGTATCTTTATGTGACAATTGTGAATTCGTCATATACATCGATACGAAATTCTCAAAATATGGCGAATTTACTTAATTGTAATAATTCATGTATGGTGGTCAATAAATCACTATTACAAACTCATTTTAACATCTTTCTTATGTACTAAAATATAATTGCTAAATAAAAAAAGAAATTACTAATCATTTCTCAATTAGTATTTGTAATAAAAAAGGTAAAGTTGTCCTTACTTGTGGTAATGTGCCTTCAACTAACGCTGGAATATCTTCCTTTTTGAAGCCTAATTCGGTTAAACCGTTTTCAATTTTCATCATCTGCATATACTCTTTCACAGTGTCTGCCAATATTATACCAGCGTCGCTTTTCTTGGCTCGATTAATATCCACACCAAGTAATTCAGCAGCTTCTAGATGTCTTTCCTGGCACGCATTTCCAGTGAAGGAAAATACAGCAGGCGCAGACATCACAACTGAAAGACCGTGTGGTACTATAGGATGATCATTGCTATACCCCTGTAATAAAATATAATTATAAATTGATCAGTCATGTATTTAATAAGTACTTCGCAACAAAAATTGTACATATAAAATGTATAATAAATGTACCTTGGGTTGAAAACTGTGCGCATTTCCACTAATAGGATAAGAAAGAGCATGACAAAGGTGAACTCCAGCGTTGCCAAATCCAACGCCTGCCATGGTACTCGCAAGGTGCATGTTACTTCTAGCCTCAAGATCATCCTGATTATACACTGCTCTTTTGAAATATCTGTGTAGGAGGAAACAAATTAATATATTATATCTTTAAAATGCTACAGTTATTACGTCGTATTAATTTTATTTTTTAGGTACGTTACAACCAGAAATAATTCAACTTCTTAAGAAGATTGAAAAAAGAAAAACAAGCTTTAATATTAATCATATAAAGGATAGTAAAAGTCATAATCTTTTAATTCTATTTTTTCTCCATTTTGTTACTCACTTGCGTATCGTTTGCAGGGCATATTTTGACCACACATCACTAACCGGATTGCTACCCTGGTAAGCTGGTCTAAGAATTGGATTGGAAGGACAGGGTGTTCTTTCTGTATACGGCATTGCGGTGAAAGATTCAAGAGCATGGCATAATACATCAAATCCAGAATAAGCACAGACTCTTTCTGGCATGGTTAAGGTATGTTTTGGATCGATAAGACCCAAGGTAGGTTTCAAAGCCCTGTTGTAATTGACATTCTCAAAGTAGATAATTATTATAAATAATTTGAAGTAACACTTAATTAGTAACATTCAAATAATGCATGACATGTATGTACAGGATGTGTCATATATGTATCATACGTATATCAGGCTATATAATATTACACTAGTTTTTTCCCAGGTTAGATGACAAATAGTAACTTACCTATTAGCAATTCCAGTTTTAGCTTTAAGTGGTTGATAATCAAAAATAGAAACACCAGTTGTTTCAGAACCAGTGCCAGATGTAGTTGGTACCGCTATCAATGGTTTCAATGGTACAACAATTGGTTTTCCTTTACCAATAGGTGCATTCACATAATCTAAAAAGTCTGCTTGTGGATCAGAACTGTAAAGATTTGCTGCTTTACAGGTATCCATTACCGAGCCACCTCCTACCTGATAAAAGATAAAGTTTCGTATATTAAATCAATGGTATATTATTAAGTATATATGTATACATT
This sequence comes from Ctenoplectra terminalis, assembly GCA_019453375.1. Taxonomy (NCBI): domain Eukaryota; kingdom Metazoa; phylum Arthropoda; class Insecta; order Hymenoptera; family Apidae; genus Ctenoplectra; species Ctenoplectra terminalis. The sequence continues at coordinate 54,726 of SMSQ01025686.1, read as the reverse complement.
TAAAATATACTTGAAGTAGATACATTCATCTCTTACCGCTATGAAAGCGTCAAACTGTCCCCGTTTAGCGAATTCAATGGCATCTTTCAGACTTTGCTCTGTGGGCTCTACACGTACATTTTCATAAACTGTAGTTTGAATACCATATTTAGTAAGGCTATCCATAGCGGTTTTAACAGGTGGTAAATTTACTAAGTTGGGATCTGTCATTAAACATACATTTTTGGTACCAAAATTTTGCATATCCATACCCAGTTCCTTGGTAACGCCAACACCGTATCGTACCGTAGAACAAGCCATCTGCAATATTTTTTATTGAATTAAAATTAATGAACAAGGCGTGTAATGTGCAAATTAAATTTTTATAAGTTTTATACGATCACGTAATATAACAGCTTTAAGAACATTTGTTGCTCGACTAAATTATTTACAGTTCTCCTTAAATTTTATAATTTAACAAACTTGAGTTCGATACACAGTTTGGTTTTGTTCTACGCAATTTAAAAGATACATGCCTCGAAAGCATATTCTTTCGTTGGTGCATTATTAGCCACTGTGCTGCGAGCTTTTCTCAATTCATGCATAGTTGTGCCTCCTGGATTTCCATGAGCTGGACATTTACATCTATAAACAATTTATATCAGTTAATTAAAAAATGTATCAGTACTAATTAGTTCTTGAATTATAATAACACCATATGTGAAAATAAATGATTGAATAATATTTGACTTTGTAATACATACAATATTTTTACAACTTCACTATACCGTAAATATACTAAATATACCAATTAACACCGTACACACTTATTAAAAATTTGATCTATGTACAACTTTTTAAAATACTCGAATACACCAATTTTCTTACTTCTTAAATACTAAAATATGTTACTACTAAGATATAAAAAAAAATAAATCTTAATTTGTATCATTTAACACATCACAGAGGTACAGATATCATATAATATTTTACTAAATATAACACCAAAAAAATGTTTTACGTAAGTGACCTTTAACACATAGAATTACACGTACAATTATGAACAAATACCTAATAAATATATAAACTTACGATTGGGAAGCAATAATTTGCAAAAGGTCTAAGACGTGTCTTCTAGGAACCATTGTTAATAATATATAATTAAACAACAAAATATGGATCCGAAAAAGTACCAATTGTAACTTTTACGCTTTTTCTTTTTTTGGTCCTCGCGCTCGGTTCTCCACTGAACGCTCGAACGTATGATAATTCTCTCGTAGTCATCCGCATGTTTGTAATCAGATGATTCCATACAGCAGTCAGTGCCGTATCAATTTTTACGTTCACATTCGTGCTGATAACAAATGTTTGAAGCTGAAAAATATCTTAAAGAAACAAACATAATTTTCTACCGATCACAATCAGTATCTGTAACCGATAAAACAGCTTCGCAAAACAGTATTGAGATCTAGATCTTTAAATACAATAAACATTATCTTGTTTTTGTAAAACACATTCTATAATCGGTACATATGTTTATTGCAACCATAGTCGAGTAAACAAACTGATTAAAACGTGCGTCACCAATTTCTTTGTGTTAAACCAGCGCTTGATTAAAATCGGGTCCAAAGATGCTGGCCGTTGAGATTGATAAATGATACTTTCTCTGTGAGTCTGCGAATTAAATGTACGTTTTAAATGTTACATAAATAAGAGTTAACTTTAGACACTGTTTGCCGATATTTTCTTTTCTTTGGAAAAATTATTAAGTGTTCTTAAAAAGCTAAATACACTGCGGTGCGTAACTATAACAGCGTTTTAATTAGTAACGTTCCAGAATTTAAATAGAAAATACAGAAAAATGAATTGTTAAAATTGAAAGTGTACGAAAAATAATCAACTTTAAATTAATTTTTATTTAAATTCTCCTTTTGTACAATATGATACAATGAAAAGTGTGAATTTTCACTGTTGCGTAACAATAGCACCGCATCGATAAAATCAATGATAAACAATTTTAATATCTCGTAGGACCACCTTTTTTTCTAATTAGCTCGAAAATTGTGTCTGGAACGCTATCAATAAATTTCTGAAATATATCTCTACTTATTTCGTTACTTATTTTTATTATTGCATTTCTAAATTAGTAAATAACAACGCCGGTGCTATAGTTTCGTTAACAGTTGAAAATCACATTTTCTATTGTATTGTTCTGTATAAGAGGGCAATTTAAATGTGATTTAGTCTACGGTTCATTTTTCTCATACTTTTTCAATTTCTACAATTAATTCTTTTGCACTTTTAATCTAAAGTCTAAAACGGCTAAAAATTTAGGCGGTGCTATAGTTATGCACCGCAGTGTATGACCAGCATATTTGAATAAAAATGTAAGATAGTAGGAAATTAATTATTTTATTATACTTCTTTAATCCTTTCGCTACGGTGTTGACAGAATTGAAAGATCTCTTGGTATAATAATCGATACAGTTGTTGTTGGTACAACAAAAATATGCATGAACAAATTTAAGTATATTGTTTAATGATGGCAGATCATATGGAAATGAAAATATAAATAATTCTATTACAGAAAAGGTCTATGCACGCTTTTATCAGATGACTATTTAATTTTTAAAGGCGTATATATACGCTGTTCGTAGCGAAAGTGTTAACGCTATGCAACTTTGGTTTAAAATATTTTTTTAAACGGAAAGTAACTTAGGAATAATTTGAACTCGTTCAGATAGGTGTCTCATCTCGTGTATTAGTTTATTTGTATAACTTTCACGGAGCTAAGTTTTATATACATTCGATGACCTGGTTCCGATTATATCGAGTTTGCTGATTTTTACGTATAATCGGAGGTACAGATACGGCGAGGTCGTAAATGAAAGAGTTAAGTATGGATATCTATTCATGTAGGCGCTTGCAGAAACGTGAAAATAGAGTTTGAAAATGATTATTTATTACTGCGAGTATGCTNTTAACAGTTGAAAATCACATTTTCTATTGTATTGTTCTGTATAAGAGGGCAATTTAAATGTGATTTAGTCTACGGTTCATTTTTCTCATACTTTTTCAATTTCTACAATTAATTCTTTTGCACTTTTAATCTAAAGTCTAAAACGGCTAAAAATTTAGGCGGTGCTATAGTTATGCACCGCAGTGTATGACCAGCATATTTGAATAAAAATGTAAGATAGTAGGAAATTAATTATTTTATTATACTTCTTTAATCCTTTCGCTACGGTGTTGACAGAATTGAAAGATCTCTTGGTATAATAATCGATACAGTTGTTGTTGGTACAACAAAAATATGCATGAACAAATTTAAGTATATTGTTTAATGATGGCAGATCATATGGAAATGAAAATATAAATAATTCTATTACAGAAAAGGTCTATGCACGCTTTTATCAGATGACTATTTAATTTTTAAAGGCGTATATATACGCTGTTCGTAGCGAAAGTGTTAACGCTATGCAACTTTGGTTTAAAATATTTTTTTAAACGGAAAGTAACTTAGGAATAATTTGAACTCGTTCAGATAGGTGTCTCATCTCGTGTATTAGTTTATTTGTATAACTTTCACGGAGCTAAGTTTTATATACATTCGATGACCTGGTTCCGATTATATCGAGTTTGCTGATTTTTACGTATAATCGGAGGTACAGATACGGCGAGGTCGTAAATGAAAGAGTTAAGTATGGATATCTATTCATGTAGGCGCTTGCAGAAACGTGAAAATAGAGTTTGAAAATGATTATTTATTACTGCGAGTATGCTGTGTATATTTTTTTTTTTTTTTTTAATTGCAATGTGTTATCGATGCGTGTATTTTCCGTGTCGAATAAAATAAATAATTACTATTAGATTCTGCAAAAGAATTATTATTTAATAATAATAATATTAATAATAGTAATATTGATAATAATTATTGAATTATTATTCAATATTAATAATAATATTAATAATAATTATTATTGAATATTAATAATAATATTAATAATAATAATATTGAATAATAATTATTCAATATTAATAATAATAATATTGATAATAATTATTGAATAATTATTATTCAATACAGAAAATGCATGAATCAATAGGAGATTATTAAAATCTTAACCGTTACACCGATTTTGATCGGTCTTCCATCAGACTGTGTGCTACGAAACGAATACAAAAATATTTGGTCGATTAAGAGTGAAAGATTTAAGAAAAATTGTAAAATGCCTGCAAAGGAAAGTCGTAAAAAACTCATTAATTTATTGCAAGGTATCAGTTTCTTTTAAGGGACCGTGATAAATGCGTAAAATAAATGATTCAGAATATTAATTACTATAATCAAAATTTTATTAAAACGTTACACATTATTTACATGTAGCATAATACTACGAGACATCAGTTTACTTGGTACCGTGGTACTCAATAGTGAATACTTAAATTTTAATTGCTAAAACCGAACGGTACGAGTGACACTTGCAGTCACCGTAATTAAACGTTACGAATCATCTCAGAGTTTCTTGTTTTTTTTTTTTTCTTTTTTTTTATATATTACTGTATCCGGGTAAATTATTTTTACTTAGAATGTAAAATTATTGTATTCGCCACCCTTTTTAATACTCACACACTCATCCTTGAAATAATTACGAAAACTGCAAAAATTCGCAGAATATTGAAAATTTGAATCAACAGAAATACTGATCGTTTGTGTTAATAAAAATTTCCCACAAATTGTATATGAATCCTCTAAAAACTTTATTAAGTATCCTAAAGATCTTGCAAGTACAAAAACATTAAGTACCCTGAAAAACGTGCTTTTTCAGCTATTTTTCAAATCCAGTTGAGTTTCGACGAAACACGATTAAAAAATAATAATATTAGTGCACTTATTGTTACATCTTACAAGGTTATAAAAGTTTATACATTTTTAATATATCAAAGGTGAAAAGTTAAAATATTTCCGCGCATGGCACGTTTTTCTGAGTGTAATTAAATTGTCCATATAGTTTTAATTAATTAATTTCTTACCTTCTTAATAAATGTTCGCTTTACCTTAACACATTGCTAACCGCACGAATAAATATTTTTAAAAACAATATTCAAAAAGATTTTTAAAGAGAAACTCTTGCTACGATTGTCGAGATTTTCTTGATCCAATCATGCTTCAATTTATTAAAAATGCTTTTCAGTTTTAAGAAAAACAACGCTATATAATAGAACTGAAACAAGAATTTACGCACGTTAATAAATCACTGAACAATTCAAATTTATCATTTCTCTGTAAAAATATTTTACAATAAAATTCCATAGAGTAAAGTGCAAAATTGCAGAACGCGTATAGTATAAAAAAAAAAAAAATGCACAAAATATTCAAATTATAGTGTTTTTCATAATACCTGGTAGGTGAAATACTACCGATGTTCTACATTTTTTCTACCAAATTCTCAAAAAACATGAATTTGCATAAAAATCTGCAAAATTGAAAATCTTTCCGAACGGTAAGCAATGTGTTAAGAGTTTGGTAAAAACGAATTATCATGGACTGTTAAGTAATCGATTACTTAGTTGTAGTTTAAAACAAACTTTTAAACGCTTTCTGGCACAATTTTGTCATAATGGAATGTACTACTGGAATAGAAGCTTCCTCGCTTGGGAACATGTGGCGTAGCAATTTCTTCTTGAAGCGGTTTGTACACCAAACCGCAATTCTTATTATCAATCAAGCCTTGTCGAAGGATCATTGGCGGCCTAATAACGGGTCCATGACCTCGACGTTTCGCCAAATGAATTGCAATGTGTACCGTTAGCAGAAGAATCATGGAGGTTATGATAATCACGATGATCACAGGCCAAAGTGCACTGGTGTACCAAGGATGATATTCCATGCTTTCTGAAGCAACAAAGTCTTCGTATTCTTGATCTTGGGTTGTCCAGGCTTTGTCGATTTCTTCGTTTGATCTCATTCCGTGATCAATTTGCAATTTAAGTAGTTCCTAACAGAAAAGAACAGATTGTTACTTTTATTTTTATAATGTAAAAAGAGATATCTAATTGATTCTCTTTTCTTTTGCAATTTAAGTAGTTCCTAACAGAAAAGAACAGATTGTTACTTTTATTTTTATAATGTAAAAAGAGATATCTAATTGATTCTCTTTTCTTTTTTTAGTAATCTGATAACTTTAAAGAGTTGAAATAAAAATCAGAGTTAAGGAGTCATAGTTGGAATTGAAGAGGAATTTATGATCACTGGAGTTGGGAGTCGAAATGGGAAAATAATATGCTAACTCTGACTCGGATAGAAGAATAAAATAATGAGAGTTATCATGAAACACTTGTACGTACCTCATCGCTGTCAATATTGTTTCTTAACAGAGGATCTGAATCTTCTAACAGTGGTCCTCTAAGGAAGATTTTCAAATTCTTTTCCTTATGAGGAACCGGTCTTGGCGGTGGCCCATCATCTTCACCATTGCAAACTAATCTAGCCAGATCGGTCCAGTGACTAATACCCTCGGTGTCTTGGTAGTTCTCGTTAGCATCATAATTGCTCACATATCTGTAAGTTTTAATGTTTGCAAAATGTATTGGTATTTTATTAATACATTAGTTTTATGGAATGTATTCAATTTATGTATTCAAAGTATATTTTTTTTAATTGACAATAAAAAAAAAAGATATTAGGATTGTAAGTTTCTGTCAGAGATAAATTGGAGAAAAGCAAGTATTAAATATAGATTATGTACTGATTTGTGATTTTTAAGAGATATTCTTTTTTTAAATTGAAAAATTGAAACTATTATCAATCGATCGTATTTTATAAATTAATAAGTACTTCGATATTTCAACTGGAGTCACGCCGTGATCGGTAAGCCATTGTACAGCATCTTTAAACTCAAGATCACAAACAAGAGGATTATGCGATATATCCAGACTACCAAGTTTCGGAGTTGCTTTCAGTTCTTCCACGGTGATACGATTAAGACGGTTCTGTCGAACTGACAGGGATCTGAAATTACAATAACGATGTTAATAATGCAATAATTATTGTAATTTACTGCTAACACAATTTTCTTTAAGAATTCTTTTAGTTTATTTAACATCGCTATCCTCGAAGCTTACCTTTACACAAATACCATACTTTTAAATATTCCTTTATCAGATTCAGTGTATTCAATGTTTGCGTTTACCTCTTTAATATTATACACTTTGTAAATAATATATTTTAATTAAAAAAATAAAAACTACCAACGATTCAGTATATTTATCTGTACAGAAGAAATCAAAATGAAAGGAGTCTGAAAAAATATATAATTCACAGAAGATAAACCTTCCTATGTCGTAAGAGTTTTAATCGTATTTTAAACTCAACTAAAAGAGTCGCTTTAGAATATTTAATTAGGAAAAAATAATATTTGTACTAGATTCTTGACGTTTTGATCTCTTCTTACATCTACATTACTTGAACAGTATTGCAAACAATAGTTGTATTCTCCTCGTGAAAGTTTTATTTCTGTCAACTGTCGTGAATCAACAATGGCCCATTCAACAGTCAACGTGTTAATAGAAAATGATAAATAATCCCCTAAAAGCTCTATGATAAATTTATAAAATTTCTGAAAAATTATGAATCATGAATGAAATTAGTGCGAGCGAAGAGGACAGCAGGGTTAAAAATTAACTGGAGAAGTTATTGATTTACATTTAAGATATTCCCTAAGAAAAGCTTAAGTTGTACATTTAAATATATAAAAAAAAAACTATATTTACCATATAAAAATATGATACGTACCGTAAACTAGTCAGCGGAACTCTAGCTTCGCTCCAAACTCTCATTAAAACGCATCTGCTTACGTCGAGCTTAGTAAGCATGGGAGTCGCAAGGAAAGGTGTTACTTGCAATGTCGCCAAGGGATTACCAGCAAGACTGATTTTACTTAAACTAGTAGCACCGCTGAACATGTTGGGCGACAGAGACTCGATTATATTGTCAGAAAGGTCGAGTATTCGCAATGTCGTGAGATCGCTTAGAAGTCCATTTGGCAGAGTACTTAGACGATTTCTGGAGAGATTTAATTGCGTTATTGCTGGCATGGCGTTGAAAGTTCCTTCTTCGAGGAAATACAAGCCACAATTTGAACACTCGAATCGATACACACTGTAAAAATACAATTAGTTATAATTTTATTTCTATTCTGAAAATTAATTCACTTAAGTTTAGGATTTAAATCTCTTATTCACCTATGTATACCTATTTGTTAGTCAAAATTATATTAGACTGCAGATTTTTATGTAAATTAATATTTCTAAGAATACAGTGAAAAGAAAAGAAAAAATAAACTTAATTAAAAAATTATTTTAGCTACCAGGTATTATAAAAACAACTACAATTTGGATATTTTTTTTTATATTGTCTGCATTATGTGCAATTTTGCACCTTAAAAATCCGCAGTCTAATAATTATGACGGTAAATATGATATAATTTAAAACAAGAAAATGGTCTTACTTGTAGCTGTTGGATTCGATGCCAGATGTTTTGAAAATCGGTAAGGTTTCTAATTCAGGGTTGTCGTTCATTATTAATACCTGCAGCCTTGAATTAGCTCTCAGATGATGTTCTGTCAATGAAGTCAATTTATTGTTACTCAGGTCCAGGTGAGTAAGTTCGTTAAGATTAGCAAAAGCAGGCTGATGAATCCTCTTGAGACCATTCGAATTAAGCATCAATTGATCCAGTAAAGACAAACTAGAAAGATCGTCTTTTTCTATTATTTTGATTTTATTATCAGATGCGTCTAACAATCTCAGTCCTGGTGCTCGTATGGTACTCAACGATGCAAAATTGTTTCCTAAAAATTAAATTTCGATTACGTATTTTTCAAACGTTAAATAAAAAACTGTATAGCTAAAATCAACTGCTATTCATCGTCAATCGTTAACATTAATATTTTTTTCTTTTCAGGCTGCATCAAAGCGTATTTACATTCACGTTTTAATGATTAAAAATATCGAGCATGAAACTTAAGTCTGTGACACTGAAATGAAGAGAAAATTCCTGTTTCCTTTTTTTTTTGTTTCTTTTTTTTTTTTTACATAAAGTAAGAGTTCTTTATGATTATTTTATGATAATTAAATATTAAATGATTTCAGAATTAACTCAATCTCACCAGCAATACGAAGCGTTTGGATTCCACTGTTATAACGGAGGTCGACGGGAGTTTCGTTCAACAAATTGTTGGAAAGATCCAGCTCTACGAGTGATTCCAACATACTGAAAGTTGCACTGTCAATTTCTTTCAATTTATTGCCTTTCAAATTGATATAGGTGAGACTTTGCATCTTTGAAAATGTTGTACGTTTCAGTTTCATCAAACCATTGAAGGAAAAGTCGAACTCCGTGACTGATGGAGCATCAAACAAGCCATGCTTGGATGACTTGACGTCCTGTGTGTGCTTTAATGGATTCCCAGAGATGGCAAGTAACGACAGTTGTTTGTTATATTGGAAAGTATTCAGATGGATATCTTGAAGATCGTTGCGCGTTAAGTTTATAAAGAACAAATACGGTACGCCGTCGAATGCAGTTTGATTCAATTCGACTATTCTGGTATCAGTGATCGTAATGGACTCCAATTGCTGAAGACCTCGCGATTGAAACGCGTGAGGGCCGAGACGAATCTGTCCAGCATTCTCTATGCGCAGATGAACGATACTTGTGCCAAAAGATTGCTCGTCCACGAGTTTGGTGCATCTAAACATAAAAGGTGATATGTATATATTTAGATAAATTTTTAACATTAATTTTTTTCTTTTTAGGCTGCATCAAGGCGTGTTTACATTCACGTTTTAATGATTAAAAATATCGAGCATGAAACTTAAGTCTGTGACACTGAAACGAAGAGGAAATTCTTGTTTCCTATTTTTTTTTTCTTTTTTTTTTTTACATAAAGTAAGAGTTCCTTATGATTGTTTCCCTATAAGAATATCTATCTTGCGCTAATTAAATATTAAATTATTTCAGAATTAACTTAATCTCACCAGCAATACGATGCATTCGGCATGAGGAGGCATTCGGGTGTATCAACACTAGAACTACCGATAATTAAACGATACATTTTTGTACCGAAGAAATTAAAATTAATTGTATGCAAAATACATAATGCAGGATTTATATATATATATATATATATATATATATATATATATATATATATTTTTTTTTTTAACAGAAACTCAAATTTTCAAAAATGTGCCACGAGAAATTTATAAAATTTCTATAAACAATTAAGGAATTGGTTATTTCAACCACTTTGGCAATTCTATTGTTAAAAAATACACTAGGAAAACAATTGCTAGGAAAACAAACGTCGATTAATATTTGTTACAGAAAATCACAAGAAATTATCAAAAGTGTATTTGTATAAATATTGTCTTATAAATATGCCCTGTAGATTTATAGAATTTTTATGAGAAATTAGGAACCGGTCATTTCGAGTGTTTTGGTAGTTCTAGCGTTAAGATTTACGCGGTGAGCGGATGCAGAATCTTTCTGGCTCATAAATAGAATTTTATTTAGAAGGTTTAGAGAACATGTTCATGTATAAATATTACATTTAACCATTTGCACTCGGCTGACGCCGCTATGGCGACGTGCATAATTTTCTTCAGAGATTATCTTTTTAATTAAATTCTATATTTTCATCGACTCAAACACATCTTTTATTTTAAAATATAAGTAAATTAACCAAATAGATAAGAAATCGTAGACATTTATAATTTTCTTTTTTTCTTTCCAAAAGGACACTAAGTTTTCACAATAGTCCTTTGAAACTTGAAAAAGTTTACCAGTGCAAAGGGTTAATAATTAAATGCTGATCTAAACGCTGAATTAAATGCTAGGGTAATTCCAAGCTAGATGCCTTCTTTTTTAACTATTTTTAATAGTGTACTGAATATCGCAAATAACGTAAATATTATAAATCCCTGTATACGTTAGCAAATATACTTTTTTAGTTTAAATGTCAATTAAATTTAGAAGATACTGATTCTTTTGAGAAAAAAAAGTTGGCCATCACTCTCCAACTTACTCTACAGCTGGCTCAAACTAACTCTGCATCCGCCAGCAGAAGATTGATAAATACATCTTTCAGATCTTTTGTTTCTAAAACACAATCGATTCGTTGCAATTGATAATAATTCAGCGAATGCTAATTGCATTTACGATATTATTAAACGCTACGTTTATCTTTCCCTGCCATAAAGGAAACAATTAAATTGTATAATGTTAACGTCGAAAACCGGAAACATACGTTGCAGTTGTTACAGCTGCATATTCTCCGGCACATTTGCAATAATCAGGACACTGTGTCATCACTTGTTCGTCGTCTTCGGGCTCATCGTCGTTCTCGTCATCGTCGTCGTCCTCTTCGTCCTCGCTCAAATCATCGTCGTAGGGTATATCTTCGTCATTGAGCAATTTTTTTATAGCACTGTCTTCCGTTGTACGATTATCATTATTATTAGCGGTGACGGTCGTCGTTGGTTTTTCTGTCGACGAAACATTTAATAGCCTGTCCCTTTCAGCTTCAGCTTTGAACGTCTGTGCGACTTCGTCTTGAATCTGCAATTATTTTATTATTATTATTTTAACAATTTTATTCAAAATTGAATCACTATCGGTGTTCCAACTATGTTAATAGCTTTGTGTCAGGAAAGGATATCAGTTTCAGGTGGATTAATTAGGATTTTAATGATTCCGTTTAACCCATTCGAGACGACGATTTTTTTCCAACACGGTCCCCAGGAGCGAAACTTATTATCTTAAGCCTTCGCTGCATGCGTATTCATAGTATTTTTCATGTAAGAAAGGCTTGAGATAATTTTTAGATTTTTTGCTACACAGTTCCCTGTACTTTACAGATTTCATTGGTTCCAGAAAAATCTTATTTCGACGACTAGTTTACTCAGAATAACTGATAATTCCACATTACTGTTATTGCGCACACGGTGTGCGGTTAACACTAGATTTACGGAACCCGTCAATTTGACGCAGTTCTAATTTCGGGTTTAAGTTTAACAAGTGTGCGAGCGGAAATTGTAAGCTCGAAATAAAATTTGTATACGAAAAATATACTAAGTGAATCTCTGCTAGTAAAAATTGATCGATTTAAAGTAAAGCGAACTAATTATATTACAGAATATTTGTATTTTAATGTACCCATCAAAATGATCCAATCAAGGTCCGTAAATCTAGAGTTAAACAAAAATAGGCGGTGTTACTTCTTGTTAGTTTCTGTGATTTTTATCCGTCTTCTCGGAGAAATTATTATCATTGGACTGCATGAAACTGTGGTTAATAGTGCTAGTACAGATTACGTATAAGAGTTTACGTGTGCCTTTGTTAACCCTTTCGCTGCGAGTTTGCACGCCCTCAGAAACGAAGAAATCGTTTTTTAAAAACGTTCCATAGCCTCCTCTGTATAGTTTGCAATCGTTTTTATTTTTATGTGCATACGTTACACTGCTATTCATTATACAATCTATCTGAATTTAAATATGTATGTTTTTGCTGCATTAACTCTCAATTGTCATTGCGAGTCTACGTGACCCACAGTTTTACTTTGGAAAGAGATATTTTCAAGGCGTCGCCTCTAATCACATTACGTGCACGAAGCGATATCGCTTCGTTTGTTAATTTACGCAGAATTTGATGGTCTACCAGAATCCGGAAAAAATAATTACACGTTCCATGTAAAAAACTGAAGATGAATATCGCAATAAACAAATTAGGAAATACAAAATAGATAAGACCGCCGTATGTTACCCAAGGTACCACGCAACTTTTGTACAAAACATTTTTTCGTAAAACGAACACCTCAAAAGTTATCTGAGGTCGTCGCGTTAACCCATTCGCTGTCAAGCCTAAATTATACGAAGTCATTCCCATTGCCGGTTGATTTTTGCTTAATTTAAATTTGTAAAAGATCATTCTCTTTAAATAAGAAATAAAGTATAATTTTTGTATAAAATTTTATTTGTAGTATTTTTTCAAGTTTTTCTGATTTCTATATTTATGTTTGTGGCCACAAAGAATTTGCTAATTCAAAAGCCTGCATGTTACAACATATTTAAAGCAGGACGAGTATACTCGTCTTTGGCAGGGTGTCGTGCATTCCCAAAGACGAGTATACTCGTCCTACTTTAAATATGTTGTAACATGCAGGCTTTTGAATTAGCAAATTTTTTTACATAAATATAGATAATTTATAATTTTTATATTTTACATAAATATAGATAATTTATAATTTTTATATTTTATATAAATATACATAAAAATAGATATAAATATATATAAAAAATTTAAATATATAAAAAATTTAAATATATAAAAAATTTTATTTGTAGTATTTTTTCAAGTTTTTTACATTTCTATATTTATGTTTACATATAGATATAAATATAAATATATCGATATAAATATAAATATATCTATATTTAAACATAAATATAGAAATGTAAAAAACTTGAAAAAATACTACAAATAAAATTTTTTATTTAATACATACGTTGCAGTATACTACAATCAAAATTTATTATTTTATTTGTCTGTGAGTATACTCGTCCTTGGCATAACTCGAATGGGTTAACAGACTCACCCTTTATACACCAAGTTTCATAAAAATCGAAGACGGACAGTTCGATATGTTTCCTTTGTTAGTGACCCAGTGTGACGACCGAGATTCGTGGAAGAGGTTGATAGTTATTGTATCGATGTTTAGTTCTGGAAGAGTAGCAGTGAAAGGGTTGAATCAATTTTTGTATAAACAGTTGTGAATCACCTTGGAATTAGCAGCTTCTTCGTTCAAGGTATCAATTTCTTGTAGAAGCATATCCTTGGGACTAAGGAAAGGTCTCAAAATTTCATCGTTTCTGTATAATTTTGCCGGTATCCTTTCATCAACAGCAGAAGCCGATTCGTCTTTCGTTTGTCCCTTTGCTGATGTAACAGTAGAATAGGATTCTTTTTCTGATGCATCATTGGGTGATAATTTTTGCAACGATTCTATGGAATCGTCTAAATTGTACTCTGATTTACTCGCTACTGGTTTGTGTGTAGCGGTTCCATCGATATCAACGGCTGAAATTTTATTTGAGGAAACCAATACAATCAGAAGGATTATCGATAGCAGGATTGTCCATAACAGATCTCCTGCGCTCTTCATTTTATGAACTGTAAACAGAAATAATCTTTATTTAATGTTGTATATATGTGTGTGATTTGTGTGAAAATAATATATATCTTGAAAATATATTTTTATTAAAGGATACGTTGGGATATGTTAATAAAACTGTATTTTTAAGTACGTGTTATTTTTGTATTAAATCTGAAATAAAAAATGTATATTATGTTATACAAATCTGTAAAAATTTGGGTTAAAATATTGTATAACATTTTATAAAAATGAAAAACTATAAAATAAAAATTATATTTAATTATATATTAAAATATAAAATTATATTTTATATTTTAATATATTTTAATTATTATTTATGTATTATTTTAATATTTTTTAATTACTATTTATATATTATTTTAACATACATTAATTATTTAAAAAATTATATTTTATATTTTAAAATATAATTAAATATAATTTTTATATTATAGTTTTTTATTTCATAGTTTTATTAACATATCGTCAATAAAAATATATTTTTAAATATGTATTATATAATAATAACATTCATAATAAATGTGTTATAATATTTAATATATTATATTTGTATTTTACAAATATAATGAATTCTAAAAATAGATTTTTCAAGATAAATTCTTACGGAATATCTTACGAATAATAAATATATTTATATTGTTATCATAATATCAACTTTATACAATGAAATTAACATTATAACCAATTTTTAAAATATATTCTTGAAAATTGAGTATGTAAAATACACTATGAAATTTAAATAGTAAATTCAACGATAAGAAATTTTGCTAAAAATGATAAAATGTTTGGATTAAACAGATTTTAACACGATTTGAACACGATCGAAAGTATCTTGTAGAAGTTTTTCACAGCATGTAACGTTTCATAGTTGGGTTCGAGTAACCACGACCGGTTTTACAAGAGGAAGTGCAGCATCTTTACCCAAAAGGAAAATGCTTTCGAGTAATTGATCCGAGGGAAGCCACGTCCTCTTGATCTACCGATTTTATATACTTCGATCATGAATCGTCAACTGTTTCGTACGTGAATTTCGTTCTGTTAATATGTTAATATCTGTTTAACACTAGAACTAACGACGAACGAAGTATACTTATTTTTACTGAAGAAATAAAAATGAAAGGTAGATAAAAAAAAATATGCAAGGGAGATTAATATTTTTTTAATAGAAAATTATGAATCTTCTAAAATGCACTGTGGTAAATTTTTATAAAGCTTCTGTGAAGAATTACGAACTGGTTATTTTGTATATTTCTAATAGAAAATTATGGAATATTTTCCTTAAAAAGTACTCTAGTGAATTTATAAATTTTATACGAGAAATCACTAATTAATTATCGTCTGTGTTTTTAGTAAAAATTTACAAAGATCTCCCGAAAGACATCTTAGAAAATTTATAAAATTTCACTGAGAGATTGCGAATTGGCCATTTTCTATATTTCTAACAGAAAATTATGAAATATCTCTTAAAATGTATTTTAGTGAATTTATAAACTTTGTATGAGAAAATACGAATTAATTATCTTCTATATATTTAACAAAAATTTACAAAAGTTAACTAAAAATCTCCCAAAAGACAGCTTAGAAAATTTATAAAGTTTCTATGAAAAATTACGAATACTCCATTTTCTACATTTCCAACAGAAAATTATAAAATATTTCCCATAATGTACTCTAGTAAATTTATAAATTTTCTATGAGAAATATCGAATTAATTATTTTCTACATTCGTAACGAAGAACTTACAAAAAATCTTCCAAAAGGCATTCTAGTAAATTTATAAAAATTGTTTGAGAGATCATGAGTTGACCATTTTGATACTAATAATAACAGTATTGATAATAACAGTATTTACAGGATCAAAAGAACGAATTACTCCATTTATCGCGATAATACCACTTAAAGATAAGATTCAACGAGATCTGTAAAAATAATACTTTGACGTACGCAATACGTACAATAATTTTAGTGAGACAGTTGACGTATTATCTTGGAATACGTCTCATTGTCTCTACACGCTATGATTATCGTGCTCATTGTCCCATTATCTTATTCATTTTTCATTTTATAATTTATAACGAATCGAATCATTTTATCGCAATGAAACATAAATGCAGTTCAAATATTTGTTCTTCCAGTAGATCAATTCAAATTGTAAATTTTATTTTGATTACATTCGGAGATATATTTTGCGACCATAAATTAAAGATAAAGAATTCTGGATAATTCTTTTTAATCAAGAATATCGTAGGTAGAAACGTTCGATTTTTAGAATAATATTTCACTGCAGAAGTGTCACGATTCAGAGTTGTTCAATGAAAAATGTTAAGTATTCATCGTAGCTGCGCAATATGTACTTTGAAAGCTACGTTTTATGTAAACTTCGAACCGAGGAAAGATTCATCCTCCGTTTGTCGACGAACATGCTAGAAATGAACAATCGAGGCGTTATCTGCGAGATTTGATAGATTCATATAAAGGCAATGCCTCCGGGTCCAATTCAGGGCCGTACGAAGGTATCTCAGCTATAATTTTTATTCGTCATTGCAATATATTACACGTTCTTCGTCGCATATATCGTGATAGGAAGATTTTAGACACAAACAAATACATTTTCAAAAATATATAAAAATAAAATCAGCTAATAGAAGCAATTTATACTAGTTAAAAAAAAGATTATGTCGGTGATTGGCACAGAGAGTGAGAACTTGAAAAAATGTAAATTTTTAGAGACTTTTCAAAGGTTCTAAAAATTTTTAGTATATTTAACACTTTATGCGCGGATCACGAAGTATTCTTTGGTTTCAATTTTAATATTTATTAATATTACTATTATCAAAATGATAAAAGTGGTCAAAGTAAATTTTAAAGCGTCTAAAATTTACATTTTCGATAAATATTAAATACAGGCCTTATTAATTATTATATATAATAATAATAATTGTTATTATATTTTTTTAGATATTTAAATTTTTTAAATTAAAATTTTTTTAATTTACATTTTTTAAGATATTAAAAATTCACATTTTTGACAATATTAAATACAGGTCTTATTAATTATTATTATTATTATTATTATATACATATAACTGTACCACTCTTTATGCGAAGCAACGATATACAAGTTCTGAGATCCTAGAGTGCCTCGATTTTACCATTTAAGGAATTAGTTTGCGACCTTCCTGTATTACTTCCACCAATTATACGTAAAATTAGAGTTTTTTAAAAAAACCTACCTAAAATTTACATTTTTGAAAATATTAAATGCAGACCTTGCTAATTATTATATATAATTATTAATTAATTATTGGATCCTTCTGTTACCTTGTACCTTGTACTTAATCAAACAAAATTTCAATTTTTTTGAATTGTATCACTATTAATGTCAAGCAATGATATACAAGTTCTAAGATTCTGAAGTATCTCGATTTTACCATTTAAGGAATTAGTTTACGACCTTCCTGTATTACTTCCACCGACTGTACGTCAAAATAACAAACAGCAGGGGCCAAAAGGAAGATGGAATGCAATTTGGAGGAATCTGGCTTCAAAGAGATCAGGTATACGTGTGAATGTCGTTTTAAGAGACGGAAGGTGGGCTTAGGTCGCAGGGTGCGCACGAGTACCAGCTGGGTTCTTTGTTCGACTCTCGAAAAATCTGGACGGTTGAAGGAACCAGGTAGAGTTACCTGTCCCCGAGAGCATAGCGCAGGTGGTCCCTTCTGCTTTTCCATTTCAATTCGGTCGCAACAAACACGCACAAAAAGGGACCACTCTGTTTCGAAGGGAATCCGTAAATCTCGAGATTGGCGTTTTCGAGTAACGTCCCCGGCCCACCAAGAGAGTCGGAGAAGAATCCAAACGGACCCAAGTGGAAATAGATAAATAGACTCGGAGATGTTTGACGAACGAATTCTCAAGATCTATTTTGTGCGTTAAATTTTCCGTGTCTCTGCTTTATGGAGATTTTTAGTAAATATCTGTTTCTTTGAATACTGTTTTTAACCTTCATGTGGACAACTTGAGTACCCATTTATATATTTCTATTAATAATTTGTTGTATTCTTGGGAATGTTTGTCGCAAAATCGCTTCGGATCCACATTATTTGGATTTTTCTTCGATTTGTGTAAATATCTGGGTACACCGGTTGTCCACAGAAAATAGAAATATAGACTTGGAGGTTTTTGAAGGAATTCTGAAAATCTATTTTACGTGTTAAATTTTCCGTGTTTCTGCTTTATGGAAATTTTTAGTAAGCATCCATTTCTTGGAATACTGTTTTTAACCTTCATGTGGACAACTTGAGTACCCATTTATATATTTCTATTAATAATTTGTTGTATTCTTGGGAATGTTTGTCGCAAAATCGTTCCGGATCCACATTATTTGGATTTTCTTTCGATTTATGCTTTGGAAATAAAGATTTGTGTAAATATCTGGGTACACCGGTTGTCCACAGAAAATAGAAATATAGACTTGGAGGTTTTTGAAGGAATTCTGAAAATCTATTTTACGTGTTAAATTTTCCGTGTTTCTGCTTTATGGAAATTTTTAGTAAGCATCCATTTCTTGGAATACTGTTTTTAACCTTCATGTGGACAACTCGGATGCTCATTTATATATTTCTATTATGCTTTCGAAATAAAAATTTATAGAAATATCTGGATACACCGGTTGTCCATAGAAAATAGAAATATAGACTTGAAGGTTTATGAAGGAATTCTGAAAATCTATTTCATGTGTTAAATTTTCCGTGCTTCTGCTTTATGGAGATTTTTAGTAAATATAAATTTCTTCGAATACTGTTCTCAACTAATATTTCCATTAATAATGTATTATATTCTTGTGAATGTTTGTCGCAAAATCGCTCCGGATCCTTCTTATTTGGATTTTCCTTCGATTTATGCTTTGGAAATAAAAATTTATAGAAATATCTGAGTATACTGATTGTCCACAGAAAATAGAAATATAGACTTGGAGATGTTTGACGAACGAATTCTCAAGATCTATTTTGTTTCTAATTTATGGAGATTTTTAGTAAATATCTGTTTCTTTGAATACTGTTTTTAACACTCGTGTGGACAACTCGGGTACCTATTTATATATTTCCATTAATAATTCGTTACATTCTTGTGAATGTCGCAAAACCGCTCCGGATCCCAATTATTTGAATCTTCCTTCTATTTACGCTTTTGAAATAAAAATTTATGCAAATACTTGGGTACAAGGTTTCAGCGATTAAACCTTCATCCATACTTTTAACAGAAAATTACAGAAAATTTCTATAAGTGCGTCACACGGTAAATTTATAAAATTTCTATAAGAAATTATAAATTGATCGCTTCGATCACTTTGGTAGTTATAGACAAAAAATTGTGTATTAAATTTATTTCGAATCATTAGTAGAATACTCGGTCGAAATTGGATTAAAATTGCTCCAATAATAAACAACAAAACTGGTCATAAATTTAGAACAAATCGATTGTTGGTTCCCTTGAAAAAAGGAAACAAAAAGCTTTTGCGAAAGAATAAAAAATAATTTCGAAAACTCAGAATCTTGTCGAACAAGACAACGTTTCATCTCTTATAAAACATTCCGCGGACGTGCGTTGGACACTTATTACAAGGCAGTGTTGTCCTTCGAGGTTGTATCGAAGCATTCTCTTACTCAGCATTATATTATACTGCATATCGATTCGATCGAATCCCTCTACTATCAATTCGTTGTACATTAGTTGATTTCTTGTGAAATCAACCGGCTCGAATGACACACTACATAGAAATATTACTGGATAGTATTAACGCTGCTCTATTATAACATAATGGCCGCAAGTTGGTGTCGATAACAGTAAAAGTAACGATTTCGTAATTTCGAATTATGTTTCAACAAAATATCAGTAGATTTATTAATTAACCGTTTTGTGTGCTGAGATCGATTTTAATCGTACTTATCTTTTCTTCGAAGCACGTTTCGATCGCGATTATATTTTTCATTCCTAATAGATAATGTTAAATAATTAACGACAAGTGGAACGATCAGCTTCAGACTTCGGGCATTTTTTTTTTTTTGCCATCACGGATCAGTGGTTCACCTTGATAAATTATAATTGTGAATCTAACCCGAGCTCAATCTTGAAAATTTTTATTGGCACTCCTAATTTGGGAACCACGTAGAGTTTGGGCGAAAACCTTCTTCGCTATAGAATATTAATCATTTTTGAAACTTTATTTGACAATTTACGTGCGGATCACGAAGTATTTCTTAGTTCTGATTTTAATATTTATTAACAGTGGAAGTACCAAAATTTTAGTGGTCAAAGTAAAATTAGTATGCATTTTTAAAGATTCTTCGTGATTTTTTTGTTAAAAATATGCATCAAGGTTTAATTCCTTTGCATTATATATTTTTTTAAATACTTATTTTAATTTCACTAAAATTTCAGTGGTCAAGGTAAATTTATTACTATGCATTTTTAAACATTCTTCGTGACTTTTTGTTAAAAATATGCATCAAGCTTTAATTCCTTTGCATTACTTATTTTAATTTCATTGGTACAAATAAATATTTTTCAATCGCGAGTAGTTCTAATATTAATAAATTACGAATAATTCTACATGTAGACTTCGCTTAATAAAAAAAAAAAGAAAAAAAAAAAACTCGTACCGTTAGTCAAAGTCCAACGATAGCTATAAATTAAGAATAATATACAATTTTCAGAAATTTATAGATGCACGTTAAAATGGGAAATATGAAATATTCTGTAACCGAATTTTTCATACGTATTTTAGCGCTAGGACGACGAACGTAGGCAAAATGACCGATGTAAAATTTCTCGTACAATTTTTATAAATTTTTATAAATTTACTGTCGTACAATTTTGAGGATTTTCCATGATTTTCTACAAAAAATGTGGATAAAGATTTATCTCTCTTTATCTCTATAAACTTTTTTTTTTTATATACCTTTTGTTTTGATTTCTCTGATAAATAAATACGCTTTAATTGTCTGTAGTTCTACTGTTAAAATATTAATTAATCCCTTGACCTTAAATGACGAATGCAACTCGTCATAACAATCGAATTATTTTGTATTACGGTTAAATTGCATGAATTTCTTTGTTTCGCAATAAAAAAAACTTGTTTTATTTTCGAACACTTGTTATACCAATATGTGAAAAAAATTTTATTGGATACAAACGAAAAATAATTTTAATTAAATCGTACCGTCAAAAGGTTAAGATTCAAAACTTAATTTTAATGCGAAACCTTTTTATCAGTTAAACCCTGAAGTTCTGCGAAACACATGTTGTAAACGACTTCCATAGATAACGTTAGTTCTGTCTATTTGTGACATCACGCATCCTAAGTAAACTGTTAGCGCAAAACTGACTAAACCGAAGATTTTTTTATTTCCTATTTCCTATTATTTTATCTTCGATTCTAGGACGTACACTTCTGTTCATAAATCACCGGATGTTTAGCACACTTTAGAATAAATGCTGATTAATGTTGAAGCTGGAAAATGAAATTAGTTCTTATCGATTGTTTATGTTATAAGGGAGACTGAATTATATTATGTTGGTAAACATTTATTAGATGTTTAAGTTAAAAAGTATTTTAATTAAAATTGGTAACTGAATTGTATCATGTTCCTAAACTTTTATTAAATATTTAACCTAATAAAAATTTTATTTAAAATTACAAATTGAATTATATTATGTTCCTACATTTTGATTAGATATTTAACTTAATAAGAATTTTATTTAAAATTAATAACTGAATTATATTATGTTGCTAAACTTTTATTAAATATTTAACCTAATAAGAATTTTATTTAAAATTACAAATTGAATTATATCATGTTTCTAAATTTCTATTAGATACTTAACCTAATAAGAATTTTATTTAAAATTACTAACTGAGTTATATTGTGTTCCTAAACTTTTATTGAATATTTAACTTAATAAGTGTTTGATTTAAGATTAGTAACTGAATTATATCATGTTCCTAAAGTTTTATTAAATATTTAACTTAACAAGAATTATATTTAAGATCAGTAACTGAATTATATCACGTTCCTAAACTTTTATTAAATATTTCACACAACAGGAACTTTATTTCAAATTTTTTTCAAATTTTTCAGGTGTCTAATGACTTATGAACAAGGGTGTGCGAATTTACAATCGCACATTACATGCGTTTTTAGCTTCCTCTTTCGGTTTGGTTAATCGTGCTGTTCTCGTTTCGCCGCATAAATGTTTCTGCATGGTGATTGTCACTTATGTAACGCGTCACTGTTGTATCCGGAATTAATAGCGGGGCGCGCAACGAGTATGCATTATTACACAGTCGATCGCTTTTGTACCAACGTCGAAACGAATGAGAAATGTTCAAACAGAATTAAAAAAAAAAATACAGTTAACACGCCAGGAACAAGCTCCAAGACTTAATTCTTCCAGTAATTGTCATTTTCCTTAACCTCGTTGTTCACGATTAAACTGTAGCAAAAAAAAATTACGAGCAATTTTTATCGCGTAACGTGACGAAAATTCGAATTCTTGCACTAATCGAATTTTATAAATCGATGTACCATTACAAATATGTTTATTTCTTCAACGTCAATCTTCACACATATTAGCAATAGTTGTTCACGCCTTTGACACTCTGTCAAACGCAAAGTATTGAAATGTTACACGTACAGATAGCCCTCCTACAACACGGTTTCGCTCTAACACGATAAGAAAATTGCAAAAACCTCCGTACAACACTGTACTTCTATAGCCGCGGCGAGGCCTGCCGTTTTAAAGATACAGTTTTGCGGAAAGTATTTCTTTTTATCTCCGTGGCCTGAAAACAAAAGTGTCTCGCGCTTGTACATACATTTAGATTTTTAATAAAAATTAAGTTATTTGTGTAGAATTAAAAAAAAAAATTTTTTTTAATAAGTTTTAGGAACGTAATCTCCCTTTTTGTACTGGCTCTGGGTCTCATACAACACGGAATTTTCTAGGAACCAATCCACCGTGTTATAGGAGGGTTACCTATATTTTGTATTCGCTGACTTTCAATATTGTAAATTAAAATTACAGTTAAAGCTAAAATTGAACCTTATCATAAATACTGTGCGTGTTTGTTGTATTTTATCCAGAATCGGCGCCAAGAGCGTGACTCGTTTTTATAGGGCAAAGGGTTAATCGATTGCTAATTTTCGTCTTCGTCGTAAGACACGAAGCGAGCAGCGAGAAAATCGTCGAGTTTAATTTAAACTTTTCGCCAGTACGCTGTTACTTCCATTTTATCACAGAATATACATGCTTTTTTTTATCGTAGCGCCTTATCAGTGCGTTTTATCTCGTATGCGCTGATAATATATTTGTTTTGTCTGAGACTACGCCATTGCTTTTTTATGTCTTTGTATCTTGGTGTTTGCGATCGTAATTTTCACCTGTAAACGTGCAACGCGCTTTTCTGCATACCTTTTTTCCCCACTTTTATTGTACTCGTAGCTCCACCACGTGGTAAGAAACTGTTGCTTAGGATATAAATTTGTATCCCATTATTTATTAGCCTTCCAGAGTGCACGTGTTGGATCTAAGGGACCCTACAAGATACTTGTTCTTCATTTATGTCCGCGTAACTTTTTTTTTTCTCTCCCATGTTTATCGTCGCATCGACTACTTGGTGTCCTCAGCGACTCCTTTGGTGGTTAAATTTCTAACAAGCAACGTTACGGAGTCGACAGACGCTAATTTTGATGAAATTTTTGTACGATATAGATCTCAAATAAAAACAAATGTTAAACTCGAGAAGCTTATTTGAGTTGTGTAATAATATAATTTGGGATAGAAATATTTATATTACATAATTATAATAATAATATTGTATAATAATAATTATAATAATAATATTATATAATAATAATAATAATAATAATATTGTATAATAATAATTATAATAATAATAATATTATATAATAATAATGATAATAATAATAATATTATATAATAATAATGATAATAATAATAATATTATATAATAATAATGATAATAATATTATTATATAATAATAATGATAATAATATTATATAATAATAATTATAATAATAATATTATATAATTAGGTTGGAAACTATGAAACGGGCGTTTTTTGTTTAGTCCGTGTTCAGCTGTGTTCAATTTTTTTACTTTATTTATTGCAGGCAAATGTTTTACCACAGCTGTACGACTAGTTGCTAGTTTAGACCCAAGTGTTCGACTAGTTGCGTGTGAATCGGATTCCACAGTCGTCCTTAATTCCTCGTTATCAATATGGGCCGGTGGTCTTCCTCGAGGCTCATTCACGATACTCAAATTGCCAGAACGAAATTTTTGGAACCAATATCGAGCATTTTTTTCATCGGTGGATCCATCTCCGAATGCCTGATTAATATTTCTTGAAGCTTGAGCTGGGTATCTTAGAACGATCTTGAAATTTTGCCTCTTGGTGTAATATCAGTAGTCTTTTGGAACGGTAAACAAGGAAATTATTCCTATAAACAGGATTGCAACATCGTCAGAAGCGAAACGTGATATGAGAACCTTACCGAGTATTTCGTTTTTATTATTATTTTTTTAAAGCACGTGCTGATACGATACGAGATTTTCAATGCGGTGATACTTCTTTCCGATTGCAATTTCGTCATTGCTTTCCTGTATTTACTACAGGAATTTTGAAGAATTTAGATTCGTTTTATTAACTCTTTATAGCCCGAATTTTGTCCGCTTATCAGAGGAAAAATTGCGATTGATTACAGTTTTTCGCTTTGATTCGAAAATTCTTAAAGTAATAATTGCTATAGATGAATCGTGGTACAATCGCTGCAGTAATACAGTAATCAAATTTAATAGTACAACAATAACTCAATAAAATAAATTTTTTTTAAATACTTTCTGTATAAAAAAAACATTTTATTTCAAAAAATTAAATACTAACTATGTATTCCAATAAAGAAAAAAAAATACAATTTTTTACGCATCGTTTCACCTGCATAATTAACAACCGAAAAAAGTGCTAGTTTTATAAAACTATTAAGCCTCCCGAACATAGCTTAATTATATTTATATCCTAAATACTAATTAATTTGTAACTTTTACGTCAAACGGTTCCGTAGAGGGTTAATTAGTCATTTTTCATTGTTTTTACATCAAGTCAGAAATATATCCGGTCATATTGGGAGTTAAGCGAATTTTGTGTACGATTATAGGTTTGCAAATAAAAGAATAAATGAGGATCTGTTTCTTATACTCTGTAATTTATGTAGCGTCGATTAAGATGTAATATTTATATTAAAAAATGATACTGAACATAGTAAATAATATATTAAGGAGAATACAGGAGTCATTCGTTCGTCGTGGAATTATTAAATGTATTGGAATTAATACACGATTTATTTTTAAATTACTAAATTACTAAGCGATGCTAGGAATTTTATCGGTCGTTTTGCTTTTCCAAGGATAACGCAAAAATGTTAAATAAATTGCGATTGAAGAGAACAGAAGATTACACGAAACACCAGTTATTCTAAATTAATAAATATATCTCAATTAATAATTCCTGAATCAAATACTTCCTATGTGTTATCGAAAGATTTATGTAAAACGCCAGATTTCAAAATTAATAAATATATCTCGATTTAATTAATAATTCCTGAATCAAATATTTCCTAAGTGTTATCAAAAGATTTATGTAAAACGCCAGTTATTCTAAATTAATAAATATATTTCGACTCGATTAATAATTTCTGAATTAAATATTTCCTAAATATTATCGAAACATTTATACAAAACGCAAGTTATTCTAAATTAATAAATATATCGCAATTAATAATTCCCGAATCAAATACTTCCTAAGTGTTATCGAAAGATTTATGAAAAACGCCAGATTTCAAAATTAATAAATATATCTCAATTAATAATTCCTGAATCGAATACATCCTAAAAGTTACCGCAAGATCTGAAATAATAATAAGTGGCGTTAAATTCATTTACAAAGTCACAAAATATTTCTTTAACAGATAATTCAAGAATTTTGCTCTCATATTATATTTTTTATAAATTCACAAATTAATCATGCAGTATTTCACTCGGCCATAGTACCATTTGATATTGTGTATGTATATCTTGCGGTATTATTCACCGATGATTAACGAAGAATGAACTTTGAAGTATACCTCGCACGAAAAACTCCGTTTTCCACGATTAAATATGTATCGCGTTCGTAGCTCAAAGAAAACGTAGAGGGGACAAAAAAAAAAA
>SMSQ01025686.1:0-27717 GCA_019453375.1 Ctenoplectra terminalis | reverse complement strand
CAAATAGAAAGGTTTCGTTGTTTAGCACTAGAACTACCAAAGTGGTCAAAATGACATAATTTTTGTAAGAAAGACATTTTTATTAAATTTTAAATGCGAGTTTTAAATGTAACAACACCCATGCGTAATTTTGTACAGAAATTTTATAAATTAATTATCGTGCCTTTGGGCAGATTTTTCGCGACTTTTTGTTAAAAATATAGATAAACCTTTGTCCCAGTTGCATTACATATTATTTTATATACGTTCTGCTTCGATTTCTCCGATAAAAATAAGTATACTTTAATCGTCCATAGTTCTAGTGTTAACGTACCAATTTTTATGCTAGTTTCTTTCCTTTTCTATTGAAATTTAAATTCAGAAGTATTTGATTTAAACAGTGTAGGATAAAACTAATAAAAATAATTTTGTCTTTAAAGCAGATTCGAATTGTAAAACTTCATTGCTTTATGTCTGAATTTTTATATGAATATTTTTATTCAGATTTAAGCTCGGATAATATCGTGCACGAATATCATTTAATATTTATTTGTTTGCACAAATATGCAAGGAATTAATGGAAAAATATCCTTGCCATTTAACGACACGTTTATTTTAAAAGTTCACGATAAAGATAATATTTTATGCAAATAAAGGCCCCGTTATAGAGTTAAATCAAATTTAATCGTTGCGTTCTACGAAGTCGATATAATACACAAGGAATGAAATTTTGTTGTAACAGTAATTGTTATGCAACTGTTTAAAAATATATTTAGAAAGTTTCAAAAGTTAAGATTAAGTTTCACTTTAAAAGGTTAAGAAAAATAAAGAAATATAACACGGCATAAAAATTAGATTCACAATTTAAGTTCCGTAAGGTCGTAAAATATTTCCTCTCAACAATCTTAATATGAAATATATTTAAAAGATTAAGAAAAATATTTAGAGAAACGTAACATAGAAATTAGATCCACAATTTATGTCGCGTGAAGCAATCAAATATTTCTTTTCGATAATTCGTATTCAAAAAATCAAACAAAATAGTTCAAGAAATGTAAGCTATCATAAAAAAACTAGTTTCACAGATACATAAATTGAAATGATTTGTCGCGATCAATTTTTAATACCCGAACTTTCACATTGTTGAAGAATTAAGACTCACGTCCTTTATATCCACACCGTTGATTTTCGATTTTTCAGCCGAATTATTTTTCTCGCGAATAATATAGAGAATTATAAACGCGACGGTACCGTATTCTAGGTTGGATCAACGTAGTAGACAGTCACAGACTGCTTTTAAATGGTTGTATAGCGCACATATGGTACACACAGTGTATGCGTGCTCACTTATGCGACGACAGAACATGTGCATTGCTTACGTAAAAATATTACTGGCTTATATTAATATTAATGTTCCTATACGACTACGCATTCCCAGAATCAACATTGGGATTTAAATGCTACGAATGCCATCTAACGTACACAACATGTTCAGTCTTCACAGCAATTCTTTCCTCCGCGTCTATTTCCATTTTTATCAACGTTTCGTTCGACTCTGTTTGCGATGCTCACGGCGCTACTTGCGAAGGTAAACTAGATTGTATAATAAACTTAACACTCCATGGGACCGTGCGACTTAAAAGTTAGAAACTGATGTATCTATATTTTGAAAAATTAATTTTCTTTAGTTATCACTGTACTATTAAATTTGATTACTGTATTATTGTAGCGACACTACGATCCATCAGTAATTATTAGTTAAAACATTTTCAAATCGAAGTGAAAAACTGTAATCAATCGTAATTTTTTCTCCGATAAGTAGTCAAAATTCGGGCTATAGAGGGTTAAAAAATTTATCTTATTGAGTTATTGTTGTACTATTAAATTTGATTACTGTATTACTGTAGCGACACCACGATCCATCAGTAATTATTAGTTAAAACATTTTCAAATCAAAGTGAAAAACTGTAATCAATCGTAATTTTTTCTCCGATAAGTAGTCAAAATTCGGGCTATAGAGGGTTAAAAATATTTTTTTATTGAGATATTGTTGTACTATTAAATTTGATTACTGTATTACTGTAGCGATACCACGATTCATCTACGGTAATTATTAGTCAAAACATTTTCAAATCAAAGTGAAAAACTGTAATCAATTTTTCTCCAATAAGCGGACAAAATTCGGGCTATAGAGGGTTTATTCGTCGTTAATTATATCAAAGCTTAATATTGTTCAAGTTATAAAAATTAGCGTGTACCCATATAATTTAAACCCGAAAAAAAAAGAAAAAAATATGTGACACTGAAACTGCTATCGAAATAATAAAAAAATAATTAAAAACGTGTAAGAAAGTATTCAATTCAGGTTTGTTAAAAAATATTGATATTCAACTTTTTATGTTCTAAAAATATGTTTAATTTATAAAGATTGTTTTAATTCAAACTATATTAACTTGTACTTTGAATTTGCCACTGATCTAGCTAAGTCATTTAGCTCATTTAGATGAGCGTTGGTAGGGAGCGCGAGAAAAAAAAAAAGAAAAAGATTATATGACTCTACTCGGATGTAATTTAATTTAATTGAGTTATTTGAAAACAAATCATTAATACCGTGTAGTTATTTCGAACAGAAAATTTGATAATGTTGGAATCAGGGTGAGAGAGAGAGAGAGAGAGAGAGAGAGAGAGAGCCGTATAACACAGAAAATAATTTATTTTGGAGGCTCAATTAGCTGGAACGTCGGATGTAGCTCCAACGCTTCGTTTTGTGACACGAGAACATGGTCTACTGTCGACGCCCGCAATGGGTCGTACAAAAAGTTCTGTTCTATGGGCACGAGTAGTCTTATATCCGGAAACCGCGTGGTATAGAGGGTAGCTGCCCTTGATTTTGGGTTGACTCGGACAGACTTTGACTTTGTTTTCGGATTCGGAATGACTACACTGTAGTTCAGTCTTAATTACCTGTTTTGGCATAATTCGTCGTGTATGCGTAGGTTGGTCATTCAACAACACCTGTTTGTTGCTGAGGTTATGTTTTGTTGCAAATTATGTTGCTGAGTTAATTGTTTTGTTATTAGTTTTATTTCGAATCAAATTTTGCTAATACGTTCTTGTTAGAATATTATATTCTGATTGTTTTTCTATAGATGGAATATTATATTCCAAAATTGTAAATATAAATTGGAATACAACGCAGTGTTTATATTCAGAACTGTATATTTTAAATATGTATAATATGCAAGTTAACCCTTTGCACAGTCCTAAACATTTTTAAGTTTCAATTCAGACTTAAAATAAAAAAAGAAATTAAATTGACGGAAATACGAAATTTAATTCAAAACTGAGTCTCTGAAGAAAATTACAAATGTCACTACAGTATCCTAAAAATGAGGAATGTTTAGGATTTCTTATTTATTTTATCAATTTTCTTTCCTTCAAAATAAAAAAAGAAAAATTAAATTGACGGATATACGAAATTTAATTCAAAACTGAGTCTCCGAAAAAAATTACAAATGTCACTATAGTATCGTAAAAATGACGAATGTTTAGGATTCCTTATTTAATCGATCGATTCCCTTTCTTTCAAAATAAAAGAAAAAAAAACAAATTTTAATTGTCGAAGATACGAAATTTAATTCAATACTGAATCTGTAAAGAAAATTACAAATGTCACTACAGTATCGTAAAAATGACGAATGTTTAGGATTCCTTATTTATTTGATCAATTTCCTTTCTTTCAAAATAAAAAAATTAAATTGACGGAAAAACAAAATTTAATTCAAAACTGAGTCTCCGAAGAAAATTACAAATGTCACTATAGTATCGTAAAAAAAAAACAAACAAATTTTAATCGTCCAAGATACGAAATTGAATTCAAAACAATCTTGGAAACAAAATTACACATGTCGCCGCAGTGGCGCTACTGAAAAGGGTTGAAACGGGCATTCGAAAAATTAAGAAAATTTCGTTTGTCGTATGATAAAAGCTTTTAGAACGACTCAGATTGTCGTTACAAAACACGCTACCTTGCCTTTTATGGGTCTTATCGGTTTCATTGTTTCATAGTTGGACGCGGCGCCAATGAGGACATAAAAAATACAAGCTAATCTGCGACTGCTGATACGCGTGCAAAGGTATGCAGCAGCAAACGCACATCTGTGCCTGGCCATATTACAGTTTAACCTTTCTGCGAGTTTAAAATTTACGCCCAGTTATTCTAATCGACTCCGTTCGCTGTTGCCTTTCGTGTTTAAATTGAAGCATCAATTGTACAAAATCATTGCCAGCTTCGTTCCTTTAATGTTGTTTACGTATACATTTACACTTCAATGATGTTGCTACACACATGGTTAATTATCACCAATCATCGTGAACATAAAAGAAAAAAATCTGCTCCTTTGAGACAAACAACAAAAATAGTTATAATCGTTTAAAAACAAGCGTATCTTTTTTTAACCAAATGTTTATTGAAACACCAATTATTGCACTTTAATAAGCAACAATTATTAGTTGGATATAAACTAGGAGTAAAAAAACAACGCTCGAAAGTTAACGAACGCGACGTTAAAATTAGTCGATAAGATTGGTTGTTAACTGATAAATGTTACTTTTTGTATTAAGAAAACGATTGATCGCCAGTTTTGTATTTAAACTTCTGTCTAATTTTCTGCTCAAACAGTTGGATAATTTGTAATAATTTAAAAATAAAAATTGCTTTCAACGATTGTAAACGAAAAACACGAAAGCATAAGAAGAAAAGAAAAATCGTCTGAAACGATTAAAGTTTACAATTTATTCCAATATTTTTTAACCGATTGTATTCAATACTCCATAAATTTTTAGTAGATTAACCTTAAAAGTATGTACATTTGGAAATATTTTTAAATATAATATTAATGTGTCTACAATACCAACAAAGTTTTTTTGGCACATGTGAACGATAAAACCAATGCGAAATTTTTTATATCTCACGGAATGATTAACAACTATTAACTACACACCAAGAATATCGAAACA
This sequence comes from Ctenoplectra terminalis, assembly GCA_019453375.1. NCBI lineage: Eukaryota > Metazoa > Arthropoda > Insecta > Hymenoptera > Apidae > Ctenoplectra > Ctenoplectra terminalis. Next base: position 22,719 of record SMSQ01025686.1, on the reverse strand, counting down.
CGTATAACGACTTCGACAAACATTATGAATAGAAACACTAGCTTACATAAATCGTACTAAATACACGCGAACTTATTAAATTTCAATTCAAAGTATTACTTTTCGCGTGGAAAAATTCATTGCACAATTTTTGAAACCTGATATCATACCCAACAACGCAATATTAAAATGGTGCTTCAGTCGCGAACAAAAACTTAAATCGCCTCAAATCAAACTTATAAAACGTATCGTTTAAAACAGCACAACTTTCGACTTTTTCGAAAACCATAAAAAAAAAAAGAAAAAGAAAAAAGAAACGAGAACACGACGGAACGATTCGTGCAGGATTGTTCCTCAAACATGGCAGCAACAAATACACGAAAAGTCATGTGACCTTAATCGTAATATACAGCAAAGGTGATCGCACGCAGAAGAGAAAAAGAGAGAGGAAAAGAAGAGAAAAAAAGAGAATAAAAAGGAAAAAGAAAAAAAGAAGATATTGGAGAAGCAAGCAGAAGTAAATGGAAACACGCCCACATCGTCGAAAAGATTCGCGTTCTCGAAGATGGAACGATTCAACGGAATGTCCTTAGTTGGCGCGCCACTGGAGGAATTCCTCTTTATTAGTCGAATAGCGGATTCGGTGGCCGACCTCGCTTCAACGAAGAAACGATCGTCGCCGACAATGTCCGCCTCGCAATCGGAAAAACGATAACGAATGCAGTGTGATCGCTCACCTGTTTTCTGTTCCCGCTGTTGGTACTCCAAGAAGATCAGTACACTACACGCGCGAACGTATGCATGAACGCAACGTAAATGCGATGAAAGCTGCGTCGAAAGTGAGCTAGAAATTCGTGCTTACAGCGGATGAATTTACTACGTAGCCTGTTGCACTCGAGCCAGGCGGAAAATCAGAGTGGGGCAAGTGAGGCCCCAGGGTCGACATAACGATTGGTCGGTTGGTCCCTGATGCCAAGAGTTGTTGTTCAGGTAAAGTTCAGGTAACAGGTGATCGTCGTCGTGCCATCTGGCGTAGCTAAACGATACTCCCAGTCTGTCTTGGGAGACAATTTTATCTTGTCTGGTTCTTTATGTAGAACGATACAAAAACAGAACCGTTTTGTTCAATCTTAAGACAATTTTTTGGCTTCTTTTAGCAAATGGATTTTTTTTTTTTTTTTTTAACAGATTTGTGCCGTAACTACACGTAAAAATAAGAAGAAAATAGGTAACATTGGATTCAGTCAATTTAGAAGAGTATTATTGGAAGAAAAATTTTACGCTTCGTTTGATGACCTTCGGGAATGTGTGATAAATATTTTTTATATTTTTGAATAACTGTATCAAGCTTTGATGACTCGATATCTGTGATTGGACCGGTTATCAGTCCGACTTCAATTTTATTGCGTTAAAACTCACTCTTGGATATCGCCTGATAGAGCGCCCTCTGTTGGCGATGAGTCAGTGGAAGACATTTTTGTTCTCTGTGTGCGACCAACGTTTATAAAGGCACGCGATAGTTTGCTGGCAAATGCGACCGGCGGCTGTCAGTTCGGCTTGAAGATGAATTTGATACTCGTGTCTTGCAGTGTGTACGTGTCTACACACGCTCATGGCTCTCGGTGTAGAGGCAAATCTGTCTTAACACGTTGACGACGGGACCTCGTTTCTGTAAAACTTACCAGGGAATAAAGTTACGATCGAATAAATTCTTGGTTGTATACTTTCGAGAATAAATTGTATTATAAACATGGCTCTTAATTTCAAATTTCAACCGAACGGATAACTTTTTAAAAGTAACCTTTCATGTATCGTCGTTTCCTATTCTCACCTTTTCAAGATCTGAAATACAAAACGCGAGAAATCTCGTCACCCGTCCTCAATGTGTTAACTCTTTGAAGCATGGTAGGATTTTAAGCGTCCCACCTTATTAATAACTAAATATGCATACAGCGATATTTTTTATACCATCTTGAAAATTAAAAATTATCCATAGCACAGTGGTTTACATTTATTCACGTATTTAATACAGTTAGGGACTATTTATGTCCCAATATGCATATTTAGGTATTAAAAAGGTGGGACACTTTTAATCACACCAAGCTTCAAAGAGTTAAGATAAAAAGTTTCGCGTGTAGTAGCGCGGAACTTAAATTTTTCTGGAGATATCTTGATTCTTCGGTGAAGAGCTTTGAAATAATTGTGTAGGCGGCAAGAGAACGATATTTATTCAACTTTCATCGAATAACGATTGATTTAATCAAGTATTTTTATTATACGAAAGCGCAGGGTTAAGCAACGGCTATTTATAAACATTTCAGTTGTATTCAATTATTCATTTCGATAATAATATAAAAACATTGTTCGTTTGAGTAATCTGTTTGCTTTAGAGGAATGTAAAACGTGCAATTTGAATGTTCTAGAAGTAATCGAGAATTTTCACGTACAACGCAATGAACTTAAAGAAGCGTCGTCTGTTTCATATTTTTATGAGAACCGATGTTTAAATGGAGAAATAATTTAACAGAATAAGCGATTCATTATGTAGATACATTTAAATGCTTTCACTGTGCGCCTTTTGTCCACTATTAAACATACACACTAGATTTTATCGAATGATTTTACACTATTTAAACTCGTGGCGGCAATTCCATACAAATTGGTTCGATGCGCAATAGATATGCGCAAAACCATTTTTACACCACTCGTCCGTTAACTCGTATCAAACTGAAAGCGGCATTTATTTAGTGTCGATAAATTAGTAATCGGCATGAGAACACTTTTTGCTCGTTACTGATCGCGAAGAATGGTTTTTTTAATTATATATTTATAGCTGATAATTATACGTGTTACTTAAAATAAATGTATGCTGCATTACAATGTTGCATCACGATGTTTAAATTATAAAAGTGAAGAAATACAACGACAAATGCATACTTTTATTAAAAGGATATTGGCACGGTGATCGAAGCTCAATATTGAAACTGTTCGTTAACGAAATACAATTTCTTTATTTTATCGTATCTTATTTCGTAAACACTTTCAATACCGATTATCTTAGGAACATTTATAGATAGATTGTAAGCAAGACAGTGTATTTCCTTTGTAATGCACAAGATAAACGCAGCAGCCGTTTCGATATAAACTGTTGAATGATTTTAGCGATCTATCTTTAGAATAGTTACCGCGCATGTCTCTCGCGCATCGAACCATTTCACATAGAACCGTTGCTACGCGTTTGATAATTGTGGAATAATTTCGTTCCAATTTTTAATTAATATAAAACTCAAATATGAAGGTCTTTTATATTCGTGTTAAATATGTATCGACACAGACGAGGTACAGGATAGATTTATCATTTTATTGGACTTCGTGTTCCATGCTCTGAATTACCGATCGCGTAAAAAATCAGACGTTTTGTTGCGTCTCCTACGATTTAGAGCGGTGAGTTTAGAAATTATATACAATTCAACCACTGAAGTTTGTAAAACCACAGACGAGGTACAGGATAGACCTAAGATCTTATGAGACTTCGCGTTCCATGCTCTGAAATACCGATCGCGTAAAAAATCAGACGTTTTGTTATGCCCTCTACGATTTAGAGCGGTGAGTTAGGGAATCATATACAGTTTAACCACCGACGTTTGTAAAATTAACACTAAATCTACCGACGATTAAACTATACCTGCTTGTGTCAAAACGTTCAATTTAATTCTAAGGAGTCGAAGGAAATTAAAAAATACGCGAGCAAATAAAAATCGCGACGCGCCCGGACACAAGATAACCCCATGCTTTTGCACTCTCCGCAAGTGACTCGCGCCCAACTCGAGTCAAAACCGCTACGACGCGTCTTACACGAGTCGATGNCGTTCCATGCTCTGAAATACCGATCGCGTAAAAAATCAGACGTTTTGTTATGCCCTCTACGATTTAGAGCGGTGAGTTAGGGAATCATATACAGTTTAACCACCGACGTTTGTAAAATTAACACTAAATCTACCGACGATTAAACTATACCTGCTTGTGTCAAAGAAATTACAATAATAGATACTTGGAAAAATACACAATGCTAGAGAAACAAATCTTTGACCATATATTTTACGGAAAATCACAAAAAAGTATTGAAAAGTGCACCGTTAATAATTTATAAAATTTGGAGAAGAAATTACGAAACGGTCATTTGACCGTTTTGGTAGGTTTAGTGTTAACAGACGTAAAAAGATTCTCTTTTGTTATGTCTTCATACAGGGTAAAACTTAAAAAAGAGCCTAAATATCAGATTGTAACAAATGTGTCTTAAACCTAATGCGTAGTTCTCAGCTTGGTATCGTTTTCCAAAGAACATACTTGTAGGAAAACGATACCAATTACCAGGTCTCACCGCGTGGAGGTGACTACGCAAGAGTCCCGCCCTACCGGCAACCTTTTGTCTCAAAGAAACATTCTTATCTCGCTTAAAGCAAAATAAAACTAAAATTACTCTACCGACGCTTCGTTAATTTCGTGTCTTGCAAAAGAGGAGTTCGTTTCGATAAGACTCTGATACTCTACTTTCGCGACTCTAATATAATTCTCAAACGTTCAATTTAATTCTAAGGAGTCGAAGGAAATTAAAAAATACGCGAGCAAATAAAAATCGCGACGCGCCCGGACACAAGATAACCCCATGCTTTTGCACTCTCCGCAAGCATCGCCTCGACCGATGGTGTTCTAGGAGGACAGCTCGAGGGTCGAGCAGGCCTAGTAGCAGGACGTATAAGCCCCAGCGACAAGGGGTAGGAGCCAATGGACCGCCCCATGTCGACTAACCGCAGGCACGTCCAATATACAGGGCCATACACGAGTCGAGTACTTTCGTACCAATCGACAAGTGCAGCAGACCCTTGAGCTGACCAAGAACCACATTGGTAAAGGTGGTCCATCGAGCTCAGGGCACATCGATAGACGGTCAAGAATCGGGTTGGGTTTGATATCGACTCGAGGAGAGCGACTTACAAAAGCATGGGGCTATCGAGTGCGAAAATAAACGAAGGGGGTAAAAATGAGAACATTTATCTAATTGCTTTAAATAAGATAGAATGTTTCTTGTACAAAAGGCGCTCACAAGTGAGTTAACATTGGTAGCTATCTTAAAACTATCTTAAAAGTAGTTAAAACTAAGGTGTAGCATCCCTCGACGTCCAACGATGATCCCGCGTTGTCCATCGGTGATTCAACGGTGGAAGTAGCTGTGTAATGCTAAATCTTAAAGACTATAATTGTAATGTAAATATTAATCGGTTGAATTTGATTTCAGTGAGAAAATGAATTTGTGAGTTGGGAAGAACGTGAAATAACGGAGCTCGATGAGAGAGAAAACTAAAAAGAAAGAGAGCGAAAATGGAATCAGAAATCGGAGGACGGAGTCGATATTCTCTTCGTTTTACAATATTGAAATTTAGACGAAGTAAATGAGTATTCGTACAATTTAATTGATCAATGTCCTTCGATGAGAATAGAACGATTAACAGTTAGCGAAAATCGAATAGAAACCAAATAACAAAGTCGGTATACTCTTCGTTTTACAATATTGAAATTTAAGTGAAATAAATGAACAGTTAAATTGTACAAATATTCAACGTCCATCGATGAGAATAGAATGATTAGCAGTTAGCTAAAATCGAATAGAAACCAACGAATAAAGTCGACATATTCTTCATTTTAAAGTATTGAGATTTAGACTAAATAAATGAACAATTAAATTGTACGAATATTCAAAATCCATCGAAGAGAATAGAATAGTTAACAGTTAGGTAGAAACGCTAACTGATAACGATCGTCCGTCGTACATCGTTCAACGTCTATCGTTCATCGCAACGGAATCCAAGAATCATCATAGCAAAATCGTCGATCCTTCCTCGACGAGATCCAAACCAAAACTGATAACGCTGGGTGCTCAGCGTGCCCTTATATATAACCCCTCGTCATCTTCGAAAGGATACTCGAAAACCGTTGAATGGTACGATGGCAATGATATTTTTGTTACAACAATATACTTTATATTAATTTTCACACTTTTCTAATAAATTAATACTCTCAACGATTTATTGCAACATTAAATATGATAATTTATAAACATTTTGCAAGATGTAGAGTTGAGTTAAAATATTTTTATTACGTTTTTGCGATAAAGTTTGGTAGCTAGCCACTAAAAATTATGTTTATCGATGGTGATAAACTCATTGAGAATAATCAATGTACGTAATCAAAATTCTAATTGTTGCAAAATTATTACGTGTTACCCCAGCATATAATAATTTATCGATTTGTGTAACTTGCACTGATTTTTTTTTCATAATATATATGTTACCGCAGGAGACGACTAAAATGATCAATTTCAAAACCGATCAATTTTACCAAGAGTAAAACACATAATAACACAATTAAACGATATAATAAATGTTATTTCGATTCATCGCGAAAACATTCACGTCGAACACTTACGTACATTATATATTCTATTTTTTAAGCGAGCAGAAACTAAAACATTTAACACAAGAACTACCAAAGTGGTCAAAATGACCCATTCTTAATTTTTTACAGAAATTTTATAAATTGACCATAGCATCTCGCAGGAAATTTTTCGTGATTTTCTGTTAAAAATATAGACAAAGCTTTGTTTCCCCTGCATTGCGTATTTTTTTATATACCTTTCATCATAATTTTTTCGGTAGAAATAAGTATGCTTTATTCGTCGGTAGTTCTAGTGTTAAAGTTCTTTGAAAAATTGCTCGGAATTGCCGCCTGTCGTACGAAAAGTTCCGAGTCGTCCCGACCACCTCGCTGGTCCAACTTCGGCCATTCGGCGTCACTCCCCCCTCGGACGTCGTAGCGATAGCACGTGTTATTATTGGAGGTTCGTATCCTTGCTTCGCTTCATCCTACCGGTATCTTAATATATTTCCAACAATTAATACCGTATACTATTATTCGCGTTGTCACGCTTCTAATTAATAATATATTTAATATCGCGAGGATAAATTAATAAATTCTGGGATTTCTTCTTGTCTGTCAATTCGATTATTCGAAATTACTTATTATTTCGAATTCGCGAATCAGATATCGGGTTTGTAACGCAGTTTCGATCGGTTTGAAATATAATTGAGTTTTACTTAAAATCAATTCTTTCAAATTGTGATTTTTATTTGTTATAGATAGTTTGTCCGATTGACAAATTAAGATGGAAGGAAAGAGGCTTAAGCTAATGACGTCACGACGTTTAATGGCGATGTTAATCCTTTCATTACGGGTGCCGACTATAGGCGGCGGCCGCGCGACGACCTGTGCGTACGGGTGCCAACTATATTCGGTGTTCGCGGGACGATCTGTGTATCGACTGTGTCGACTCTCGCTGGTAAAAAAAATCTATAAATGACAAAGTGGCGTTGAAAGACGTAAGTCCGAACATCGAAGACCACCGACACGCAAAGTGCACACTTTGCGGCACGGTGTCCCGTTCAGTGGCGTCACTCCGGCGGAGTGGACTGCCGTAAGGAAAGGGTTAAAGGACGCTTATGGAGAATCGGTAGCGCTCAATTTATTATCTTAATATATTATTTATCGTCTAACGTTTGAACTTTTTGTTATCTTTTTTATTGCATTGTTGATATTTCGTGATACATAATCGATGTTTTCGTAATGATAATGCAATATAACTGAAGTAATAATTTCGTGGTTTGTTAACGATATTGAGATGAAAAAGTAAAAGATTAATCCTATCGTTTTTTTGCTTTATAAATATTAACACGTTGACTGCCACGTTACCCATATTCGGGTGACAGTAAAGTTTCTGATCGGGCCGCGTCACCCGTATTGGGGTGACGCTTATTTGACTACTTGCCAAGGATATTCGTATGTGTTTAATGTGATTTAATAGAATCCATTAATGAATTATAAGGTATTATTTTTTTAAATTGATACTGCCAGTTTTCAGAAACTAACGTCGCTTAACACGTTGAGTGCCACGCGATTTTATAAGGAAATCCCCTTCAGGCCCGCGCACTGGTATCGTGGTACAGCAATGCGAAGCGTACTAACATGTTAAAATTTACTCGATGCAAGTGTTTAAGTATATTAATAATAAAATCCCGTATTAAATCAAAATGAAGTGGACTTTAAATAAATTTTAGATAACAACTTAAAACAATGTTAATTTTTTAGTTTTATATCATATTTTACACTGTCAGTCACCGGTGACTGACGCGGCCTGAACGGGAAGTTCAGTGTCAGTCACCGATGACTGACGTGGCACTCAACGTGTTAAACGGAAATTTCAGCGTCGGTCCGCAGGAATCGGCGTGGCGCTTAACGTGTTAAATCGTTCGTTTTTGTTGTTTGAATATTGTTAAGTAGATCGTTTCTTTATTCAAATGCATATTTCATTCAAGTAGAATTCGTGATAATTTATACAGTAATAATTTCGAGTCTTTTGGAGATGTTTTGAAATTTTATTACGTATTATGGAGAGATTGGAGCGACACATATTTTGTTGCGTGCCGGTCGCGAATATTTTCGACGTGTATCAGGTTTCAATAGCTTCGCTTACTACACGGAGCAATCCGAATTCCAAAGAAACAATCCGAGGCGTAAAGCCACGCTCGAAAGTCGCGCTAGAGTATATCACGTTATCTTTGCGTGTCTACAAAACGAGATTTTATTTTTGCAAGCATTTTTCGAGAATTTATAGAACGCGTGGTAGTTTACAGTTAGAAAATAATGACAAATTAACACTTTCTAAATCAGTTATATTACAAAAGGCAGTAATAAAGTTATATTACAAAAGTAATAATATTTTATTTCTTGCATTCATTTCGAATTTGATAATTGTACAGTTTTATTTTTATAAAGTTGAAATAATAGTTTTTTTTTAAATGAAAAATGAATAATAATAGGTAAATAGATCTATGAAAGGCAATATTTTTTTTTTAAACAAATGCTCAATAGGTAGAGAAATTTATAATAATTTCGAATAATTCAGCCTCATTTTTTTTTTACAGATTTTTGTGGCCGCGTGCAATGCGGTCTGTAGAGTCAGTGTTTGTTTTATCAAAGTTTTGTATTATTTGTCAGAGCACAGTAGCTCTACGTAAATTAATTACAGTAGTCGATTAGGGAATTAGAGTCAGTGTTGCTGCGTGAAAATTGTATTAAGTAAATTTACACGCGAAAGTAGAGTCAATTTGTTCTCCGATTATAATTGTACGGTCGCGTTTAGATAGTCTTTTATTTATTCATTTTTTTTTTTAATTTAAAATATTCGTTATCGGTATTAGAGTCAGTGCCTGTTCGAAAGGATCCCAGCGGGACTTCCAGAGGCCAACGTTGTAAGTATCTTTGTATTTTATACTTTGATTAACTTTGCAATTTGTACTTTGCTCCAATTTTTTTTTTTATTCATTTACCGAGAATTTTGAGGACACTAAAAATTTAGAGAGCTCTTAATTTTTGTTTCTGTATTAAAGTCAAAATTTCTAAATAATCAAACACATGACTTTAGGAACGAATAATAATATCTTGTGTTTTCTTTTAAGATTTTCAGAGCTTCCATTTCTATCCATGGGTTAATTGCAGATGACTTCAGAACGCCCTTTCCTGGTTGTCAGCAGGTATGAGCATTATTAGAATCATATTGTATTCAGAGAATTGATTAAATTAAACTTTTGTTTTATAAATAATCTTTTAACCACATTTTTATTTGGAATAATCAAATATTTGGCAAATCATTTGGAAATAATTGATTTCGATCAAATTTTGGAATTTATTTTCTTATATTATTTTTTTGGAATCAAATTATTTTATTTGGAGTAACTATTTTTTATGTTAACAGATGAGTTCCTTTGACTGGACGATCTCGTCTTCACAGGATGACTTCCCCTTGATAGGATGACTTCGCATCCTTCGCATCTATTAGTGAGTCGCAGGCATTTTGGTTCCTCCGGTCATTCAGTCATGTCGTAGGATGAAAGATCCGAATCGGCACGGGTGACTGGTNTTCGCTTTGGCAGGACGATCTCGTCTTCACAGGATGACTTCCCCTTGATAGGATGACTTCGCATCCTTCGCATCTATTAGTGAGTCGCAGGCATTTTGGTTCCTCCGGTCATTCAGTCATGTCGTAGGATGAAAGATCCGAATCGGCACGGGTGACTGGTTGTATTACGTAGATTTCTTGCGAGTGCAGTGACCATGGGTATACATTATACCCATGAGTAGTAACATATATTCTATTTTTATTGTGTCTTATTTATTAGATATGGTTAGGGCTTCTTGTACACCGCGTTTCTTTAATATCAATTATTTAATTAATTTAAATTAGTGCAAATATTTTTTATATTTAGAAAAATTAGACTGTTCGTATCTTCATATTAGAATGATGAATATCTGTATAAATAAATGAACTTTTTTAATAGTTGAATATTTTAATGGTTCACTATTTTCAAAATGATCTTATTTAAGTATATTTCACAGTATAGAAGTCGGATACCCTCCGACTTCGTTACTTTGACAATTATTACTATTATTATTATTGCACGATGATAATTACTATTTATATTATTATTTCTGAGATAATACATAATATAATAAATCATGTAATGCATAAATTAGTATTATGCATAATTGATCATTTCCTAACTTAATTTTCTATTTAATAGAAGTATCAAATCACTTGATATATTTCATTACATTTAATTTGAAATTTTCTGTACAATTTAAAGTACAAAAATATTAATGCTTATTGTTAATAATTTCCATCCGTAAATGATATGAAGTTCATAGTACAAGAAGACATTTCGCGAATGGTAGATTTCTAAGTCAGAGCAACAGGCTAGAAACTTTTGTGTTTTTAAAAATCTGCTTTGACTAAGGAATCAACCAAGGATATTTCACTTATTATTTAACTTATAGAGTCATTTGTTTCGCACTATAGAGTCTTAAATTAAATTCAATGCTTCTTAAGAAATAAATTAACTTTTCATTGTCATATATTTTCTTAGAGTTTCATCAAATCAATTCAACTATTAGAGTAGAGTCATTTACATGTGAAATAAAACAAGAGAAAGAATCAGTCCGTTAGAAATATATGTATTAATCATTTCTTTTAGCCAGGATTTTCAGGATTAACCCCTTCCGCGTCCTTTGCCAGGAACTCGCTCACGTGCCCAGGTGCTACTTGAGCGAGTAAATGGCACTCGACACGATGAACCTAGTTCATAAGTCGTAATCTAATTTCTCAACGGCTGACAATGCGTTAGTGTATCGTGCACGACGTATTTTCCACATTGTGTGTGTGGTTAGGCTGTGGAATTGCGTCGTTTCGAGTCAGATCTCATACAAACAACTATTTTATTTATTCGTTAACAACACCAAATCTACTATCAAGTAAATAAATAGAATAAATGGACCAAAGTCCATATCATTCCAATTAAACTACAACAATGGTACTAAATCTAGTACCATTTATACCAATGAACTTAAATACAGTTAAAAAACACTAGATATTTTTTAAATTGCAAATATTTCACCTAAAATTAAAGTCACGATTACTTTTACCGGGTCAAACGCAATGGTCGCTAGCCTTTGTCAGCCGATTTCAGTAAAATGGTACGTACAGTAGAGTGTGAATGATTGTATGCCAGAACTCGGGTGTCGGAGGCGTCCCGGGACGTTCTCTCTAGCGTAGGCTTGTGCACCCGGGTTCTTGTGTGAGAACCGTGGAGCGAATGTGTTGGTGTGCCTGTTTTGCCTTTTTTTAAATATAGCAATAGGTAGGATAGGTAGCATACTTTCTGGTACGATGTGTTAATTATAAGTAGGTAGGGCCGGGCAGGGTGGTCACAGTCTCCGATCGGGTAGGCGCGTTTCCGCGTGACCAACCTGTTTCAGGAAATTTGATTTGATCGATCAACGGTGAATATCGACGCGAATGGGGAATGCCATTTGCCTTCGATTTTACCAGGTTGATTATTCGAATCTGGCGGCTTGTGTCGCCATCGCGGTCGTGGTCGCGAGTCAGGCCCCGAAACGAACGTTTGCTTGCTCGAGGTTCTGCACGTGTGCACGGACAATGATTCTTGCGATCGTTGGTCGTCCGCGTGTGTTCCATACAGGTTCCGCGATTTTACTTTTTTGGTTCACCTTTGTAAGTTATTTTTTGGTTTCCGTTACCAGGGAATCTCGAGCCTAGATTTAAGTTTCAGCGGGCATCGCGCCCGAAGAAAAGAAGAAGATGACCAATGGCTCTCCGTTTAAAAGAATTCGAAAGAATTGTTTCGAATGGTGGGCCAATTTTGTTACTACTCAGTCACTGTACTCGATTGCGTAGATTTTCTTTTCAGCTGCAGAGCAGGCCCTCCCTTTGTGAATTCACGGATTTTTATGTAGCGTTGCGAATAATTGATCACGGTTTGAACTAGAGTTGCGGAAAAGTACAAGATCATGGTTTGAATTAGAATCGCGGATGGTTCCAGAGTACGATTTTAAAGTAGAGTTGCGGATAAATAAAGATTTCGTGTTTTTAATTAGAGTCGCGGAAAAGTATTCATCGTGATTGCTGTTAGTGTTGCGAGTAATGGAATCGCGATCGTTTTTTTGAATTTTTAATTACTAATTTTGTTAAATAATTTCTAATTTTAAATTTGTTTCAGAGAACATCGCAATACCAATGAAAAGGAAAGGGAAAAATTCACCGAAAAGTACTGCTTTGGTTTGTCACGTACGCGAAGGAGGTAGAAAGTAGAATTGGTATTTCTTAGATTTATCTATATGTAAGCTATTTTTAAACTGAAACAAATATATACTGTTAGGTAGGATTTTTATTAAGAAAAATATAGATGGAGGCAGGTTGATTTAACGTAAGTTAGATACAAATTAGGCAGGTTAACTACTAACTTATTAGGACATAAGCTCTATAATTTTGAATTTGAGTACGTCTCGAAACCCAACAGATTTCTTTTTTTAGTCCTTTAGATTTTAATTACGTAGGTAAGGTAATTTAAGTCTTATAAATTCGAGTTTATTTCAGGAAATATTTCGTTATCCAACTCATGAAGATTCGTTGCATAACTTCTATCTTCTTNAGATGACCAATGGCTCTCCGTTTAAAAGAATTCGAAAGAATTGTTTCGAATGGTGGGCCAATTTTGTTACTACTCAGTCACTGTACTCGATTGCGTAGATTTTCTTTTCAGCTGCAGAGCAGGCCCTCCCTTTGTGAATTCACGGATTTTTATGTAGCGTTGCGAATAATTGATCACGGTTTGAACTAGAGTTGCGGAAAAGTACAAGATCATGGTTTGAATTAGAATCGCGGATGGTTCCAGAGTACGATTTTAAAGTAGAGTTGCGGATAAATAAAGATTTCGTGTTTTTAATTAGAGTCGCGGAAAAGTATTCATCGTGATTGCTGTTAGTGTTGCGAGTAATGGAATCGCGATCGTTTTTTTGAATTTTTAATTACTAATTTTGTTAAATAATTTCTAATTTTAAATTTGTTTCAGAGAACATCGCAATACCAATGAAAAGGAAAGGGAAAAATTCACCGAAAAGTACTGCTTTGGTTTGTCACGTACGCGAAGGAGGTAGAAAGTAGAATTGGTATTTCTTAGATTTATCTATATGTAAGCTATTTTTAAACTGAAACAAATATATACTGTTAGGTAGGATTTTTATTAAGAAAAATATAGATGGAGGCAGGTTGATTTAACGTAAGTTAGATACAAATTAGGCAGGTTAACTACTAACTTATTAGGACATAAGCTCTATAATTTTGAATTTGAGTACGTCTCGAAACCCAACAGATTTCTTTTTTTAGTCCTTTAGATTTTAATTACGTAGGTAAGGTAATTTAAGTCTTATAAATTCGAGTTTATTTCAGGAAATATTTCGTTATCCAACTCATGAAGATTCGTTGCATAACTTCTATCTTCTTTTTTTATTCTATATTCTTTTAGATTTTTATGTAAATAGGACGTGAATGAAACTTCCTATTTTTTCATATTTACAGGTTGGTAAGCAATTTTTATAGCGAGGTAAATACACGGTTTGGAAGGTCATTTTTAAGTTAAGGTAGACATATCTCTAATTAAGTAGACTTTTGTTAAGTTAAGATAAATCTTTAGTCAGGTAGGTCTTAGTCCCAAGATAAGACAGATTTTTACCGAGGCAGGTAATTTATTATTTAAGATATCTTTAGAGTTTGGCAGCATAGGATAAACAGATTATTCCAAAGATTAAATTAAGCGTAATTTATTTATGTCAGGCAGGCTCTTTTTAAATTAAGATAGATCTTTAGTCAGGCAGGTGATTCCTTTAGATTTTTGTCAGGTAGATAGGATAATTAAGTCCTGTCATTTTGAATTTGTTTCAAGAAGCATCGTAGGATCAATGGAAGAAGAAGATTCACCACGCAACATCCTCTTCCCTATTTTCTTAGATTTTTATGTTAGGTAGGACATAAATATCTCCTATATTTTCCAGATCTATAGCTTGGTAAGAAATTTTTTAATCGAAGTAGATACACAACTAGGTAGGCAATTTTTAAGTTAAGAATATATTTGTTACTAGGTAGGCTCTTCTTAAGTTAAGGTAGATCTCTTTAGTCAGGTAGGCAATCCTACCCTCAAGTTAAGATACATTTTTAATCATACAGGTAGTTTCTAACCCATGATAAATTTAGAGTTAGGTAGAATATTCTTAAATTAAGGTAACTCCCCAGTATTTTAAGTTAAGGTAATTTTAAGTTAAATAAGCACGTTATTGTTCAACCTTACAAAAGTTGAATACACGTAACAAACAGGTTAATTAAATTAGGAATAATTAGTATTTAAGCAGGCAATTCCTTTTTTTCTTTTGTAATATCTTCTGTGTATCAGATATTCAATATCTTTGTTGCAATAGAAATGTAGAATAATAATACATTATTCTATGCTTCTATTGCAATAAAAATATAAAATACTGATACGTTAGGTAGCAGTGTCCCATAAGTTAAGTGTAATTTATTTTTTGTATTACTGTTAATTCGCTTAAGTTCTTCCAGAATCTCCTTCTGCTGTCTCTTTGCAGGATGATCGAAAATTGAACGTTTTGCAAGTGGACATCATAAAGAGAATATGTTTTGAATATTTGGTTAAAAGAAGGATGGATGGGACTCGGTTAAGGTGGGTCTCCATTCGCAGCAACCTCCACGCGGTGAGACCCGGGAAATCGATGTTATTTGATGTATAATTACTAATCGCATCACTGAATCCGTGATACATTTATTAATTATATAGAAAATGATACGAGCTAATTGGCTGCGATCTCGATTACGCGTTTCTTCGATTCTACTTGCTTCTGATCTCGAATTTGGAGTCGCTTAGGTTCCTGTGCGTAGGTATTTATTTTTATTCCGATATAACAATTGGATCGTTTCATTTTTTTTTTCTTTTTGTGCGTTAATAATTTTTTGTAAATAATGAGTTTATTTGTCTTTTTCGTTGTGTCATTATATGGAAATTATTTTGTAAGTAAATATTAGATATAGATACATATTAAAATGTGGAGGTATTAGTTTGTATTAAATAAGGTTAATAAACTAAATTAATAATGGATAACCTAAAAATCTTTTTTTTTTAACTTGAATTTAATATCAATTCCCACCAAGCAGGCGCTAGTAGCTCTTTCTATGTTCTGTTGGTAACGTTGTGAGTGACACAGAAATGGTAATGGGACTTTAGAACCATTGGGACCACAAAAGTATATTGGATGAGTTGTCTGCTCTTATATCTCGTCTGTTTTATTAATAATTAATAAATAGATTCTAATTTATAAACTCATTGATGCTAACAACTGTTGATAAAGTTAGAATCTTGAAATTTCATGAGCTACCGTCCTCTATAGTGTGTTCTCATAATTAACAAGATTAATAAAATAGATTATTTATTGCTACTAATTTAAATATCGTGTCAATTTTATTAAACATAAATTATACATTTAATTTATATCGTATAATAAAATTGATACGATATTAACACCTGTTTTACTAAATATTTTAATTAAAATAAGTTACAATTGAAAAGTAATTTATTATTATTTTAGTCCTGCTGTTTTCCTTGTGTCTGTGTGACTTGAAATTAAATTTACTTTTACATAAATATTTTTAAAAATTTATCAGATTTATTGTATTTAATTTTTGCGTTTATTTTTTCAATATTGTGTATGTATGTAAATTATGTTTTACAATTAAAACAAAATTTTTTAAGGGATATAAACGTGTAGCGTAAGTGTCAAGGACTGCAGGATTAAATAAAAAAAGTAATTGTAATTATTTTAAATAAATGCAGCGGTTAAATTAAATTAAATAGATCTGAATTTTTTGTTTACAATCGTCAGTAAAGAATAATTTATTTCTATCCGAGTGTAAGCGTTGCGGTATTCAAATATGCTTAAGATCGATAAAACAAATTAAGTGCTCGTGAGAAACAGATTAAAAATAACTTGTATGAATATTTTAAACGCATGTACCTGCACGTGTTATATAATATATTATGCTAAAAAAAAAATTCACAAAAATGGATTATTCTCGGTACCGTCTTCTCGATAAAGTATCGTCATCCTTGGCGTTATTTCGCAATACAAGCGGCAAGTAGGAAAAGATTTTATCTAGTTTGTACATGATATCTCGAGGATTCTTATCAGATAACACAATTCATATTTGTGCTTGCGATGAAACACGTTTTTGATGACAGAAAAAAAGAAATGAAGGAAAAGTAATAACAAAATGCAAAAATACAGCGATCGAAAATAATCCTGAGTATGATTGGCAAGATAATTCGTAATATTACTTCTGACCAAGACAATATACAGTATACTTGATTTATTCGTATACACGCTATTATTTGCTTGACAATTTAAGATACAAAAAAATATTTCATGTAAAAGTTATTTGATTTTCTTTATATTCACGAGGAAAATTTAATAACATAAATTATGTATTTTTATTATTCCCAATTTATTACGCTCTTTAAGACGAATTCAACGATGTGTATAGTGACTGTTTTTCATTAATTAATAATTTATCGCTTATTTTTATAAATATTAGTAGTAAGCTTCAACTTCGGTAGCGTCTTTAACATCCGCGAGACGGTAAACAAACAAATAAAACTCACTATTCTTACTACTAGTATTTATAAAAATAGCAAATATATTGTTAATAAAAAAAACAATCGTTATACACATCGCTGAAAAATGATTGTTTTGGTATATGTAATAATTGAACAATAATAAAAATATACAGTTCCTTTTAAAAAAGCTACATTGGCAGTGATGTATCACTTTTAACAAGAATACAAAAAAAAAAAATCGAAATATTTTATTAAAAATTAAATTCCTACAAGAAACATTTCTTAGTATTTTAAATAATTAAGGAAATAATAACGTTTATACGAACAAACCGGACATACTCTATATTATGATTAATCGTGGATGAACTGCAATTAATCTTCTTCGAATGTCGAATACTTACTTGAATTATGTATTTTTACTTGCGGACAGATTACTTTCAAACACCTGCTCTCAGACAGTGGTCACAGGTACGGTGTATCGGTTTACAGTAGAACAGCAATGCCGCTTGTGTTTTTTTACAAATGGATACGTTACAATGTTTATTCGCAAATCATCGTTTCCATTGTGGGCATTGCTAAAGCTAATATTCTGTTGGTCAACGATATCCATGATTCCAAAGCCTAATTTGATATGACAAGTTTCACCAAGGGTTCCGTTTAACGTCAGATCGAATTCGATTCAACTGTCCTCATAGATTCTTTTCAAACACCGCTTGTCCCTCGATGTCTCTACAATGTAGGCCAACTTATTCATTTCCTGTAATTGTATATCATAAACAATACATCTTACAATTTTACAAGCGTGTGACATAACGACGGTTTAAATTAACCCGACCGGTAAATCTATCGAAGAGTAAACGAATGTTTTAACCGGTTAGTTTCATCGAATTAAATTATATTTAAATACAATGAGTTTAGTTGAAATCATTTGTAAAAGTGTTATATTTATTTTGTATAATATTTTGTATTAAACAATTAAAAGGTAAAGGTATATCGATTGGGGAAGATAAATAAATTCTGGAAGAAATTGTTTCGGCATTTTTAATTTTTTAACGTGTTAATTTGGTAATTTCTTGGTTAGAAACTTTCTTGTATATTAAATTAAAAGTTAGTGAAAAGGAATTCATTTTACTTCCTGCAAACGAGCCATAAACTTTTGCATAAAAACGTACTTATGTATTCCAATAAGTACCGACTTGTTCGTCAAACCATAAACGCGGTATGTAGCCAACACTACCGCTATACCTCGCAACCGGCCAATGTTTTTCGTTAATTTCTCATCAACGAAGCATTAATCAATATTTTCACCGAAAAGAAGGAAAAAGTTGCTTAAAATTACTCCAAGAATCATCTCTCAAAAGGACTTGCGCTCTTTTTCCAAGGTATTTTGTAGAGAAATAAAAAAATATGATCGTAAATTGTTCAAAGCTAAGGTATCTCACGATATCGTTGATTGATTTAATCCTTTGCCTTACAATCACGAGTCGCTCTCGTGGCGCAGATTATGGTTCGAATACAATAAAAACACACTATATTTGTTATAAAGATTAATCTTAACATTAACTGTAGTTTATTAGATTGAGAATTAGCAAATATAAATTATGTATGATATTTCAATATTTTTCATTTGACCAAGTGTTAAACCAGCGAACAGTTATTACTAACGTATACGATATTGGTTTAAGTATAAATTTATTTGATAAATGTTCGAAAAATAATACAATATAATATGAAACAAATGAAAACATAAAACCATCCCTAAAGGACAACCTGAAAGACGCCAATACCACGAATAACCTGCTGCAGTACCTCAAAGAAACCAAATTATACAACAAACTGTAACTCTCCCTCTCTGAGTTGCTAATAACCTACAAGTGGTTGATGCGATGATAAATAATAAATTAAAAAGAAAAAAAAAAAAAAAAAAANGTGAAAAGGAATTCATTTTACTTCCTGCAAACGAGCCATAAACTTTTGCATAAAAACGTACTTATGTATTCCAATAAGTACCGACTTGTTCGTCAAACCATAAACGCGGTATGTAGCCAACACTACCGCTATACCTCGCAACCGGCCAATGTTTTTCGTTAATTTCTCATCAACGAAGCATTAATCAATATTTTCACCGAAAAGAAGGAAAAAGTTGCTTAAAATTACTCCAAGAATCATCTCTCAAAAGGACTTGCGCTCTTTTTCCAAGGTATTTTGTAGAGAAATAAAAAAATATGATCGTAAATTGTTCAAAGCTAAGGTATCTCACGATATCGTTGATTGATTTAATCCTTTGCCTTACAATCACGAGTCGCTCTCGTGGCGCAGATTATGGTTCGAATACAATAAAAACACACTATATTTGTTATAAAGATTAATCTTAACATTAACTGTAGTTTATTAGATTGAGAATTAGCAAATATAAATTATGTATGATATTTCAATATTTTTCATTTGACCAAGTGTTAAACCAGCGAACAGTTATTACTAACGTATACGATATTGGTTTAAGTATAAATTTATTTGATAAATGTTCGAAAAATAATACAATATAATATGAAACAAATGAAAACATAAAACCATCCCTAAAGGACAACCTGAAAGACGCCAATACCACGAATAACCTGCTGCAGTACCTCAAAGAAACCAAATTATACAACAAACTGTAACTCTCCCTCTCTGAGTTGCTAATAACCTACAAGTGGTTGATGCGATGATAAATAATAAATTAAAAAGAAAAAAAAAAAAAAAAAAAAAANGGACGTAAACTATTATTTGAATCTCTACAGTATATGAATGCTAAAAGAAATCGTAAGGCAACGGGTTAATTTATATTTAAACGAGAAAAAAAAATTGGTAGAGTATATACGATCGAGAAATGATTATTCGATAAGTTGTGTAAACAAAGCGTAACTGGAACAAGTATTTGGTAACAGAGTCGAGGAAACAGCATGTAAAGTACAGCATTTATACCGATATGTAGACGATACGTAGCATCGTTGTAATGCTAATGCGAGACTCTTGTTAGCTTAACTTCTCTTTCGTAATTCGTATTGCATAAGGTCGTTTTTGTTTCTCTCGGGTGCAAACTCCTTTTCGAGCAACACGAAATCAATTTTGCCACACCATTCGGAAAACGTAACAGTCGGCCAAAAATTTTGTCGCCGAGTTTCATCGATAGCCAAGTTGACGAGTGATTATATTTACTTTGAAATTATTCTGTTTAAAATTTAATTTTCTATTATTTCTATTATTTTCTATTATTTTCTATTATTTTCTATTTTTTTCTATTATTTCTTTTATTTCTATTATTTTCTATTATTTTCTATTATTTTCTATTATTTCTTTTATTTCTATTATTTTCTATTATTTATGTATAGTATAGACCAAAAGTTTGGAATTATTACGCGCCCGAAGGAACGCGAGAATTTTTAAAGCAGATAAATTTAGAATTATTTTATCTTAAAAAATTTTTTTATCCGAAATTTATCAAAATCAATTGCTGTTAACACATGCAGTATTAATTTAGAATTAGTAAGAAAATTAGCGAGGGATTCTGTTTGTGTATAACCTAAAAAGTCGTTCCAAACTTTTGGCGGATGGTACAAGTACAGCCATTTTGTTCTCGTACGATCGAACCTGGCGTTGAATCGAAGACATAAGAATAAAAATAAAGAAGCAGTTTATGAAAATTAATTCTTTCTTTTTATATTAAATGATTTAATTTATAAACGATAAATGTATAAAAGTCAGACAGATTTATGTATTTTTAAAAATATTATTTTTAATTTAATTTTAACTTAAAAAAACCGTTACTAGGTCGCGACGAGTTTAGTAATATTCAGTGCTAGACTTTTAAAAATTTTAGAATGCAAAATTGCACAGAATGCATATAATATGAAAAAAAATACAAAATATCTAAATTATAGTGTTTTTTGTGATACCTGGTTGGTGAAATAATTTTTTACCAAAGTTCTACTTTTTTTACTGTATTCTCTAAAATATGAATTTACATAAAAATCCGGAATCTATTGAAAACAATTTTGTTGGTTCATCGTTTGGTTTTTTCTTTTTTTTTTTTTTTNAGTCGTTCCAAACTTTTGGCGGATGGTACAAGTACAGCCATTTTGTTCTCGTACGATCGAACCTGGCGTTGAATCGAAGACATAAGAATAAAAATAAAGAAGCAGTTTATGAAAATTAATTCTTTCTTTTTATATTAAATGATTTAATTTATAAACGATAAATGTATAAAAGTCAGACAGATTTATGTATTTTTAAAAATATTATTTTTAATTTAATTTTAACTTAAAAAAACCGTTACTAGGTCGCGACGAGTTTAGTAATATTCAGTGCTAGACTTTTAAAAATTTTAGAATGCAAAATTGCACAGAATGCATATAATATGAAAAAAAATACAAAATATCTAAATTATAGTGTTTTTTGTGATACCTGGTTGGTGAAATAATTTTTTACCAAAGTTCTACTTTTTTTACTGTATTCTCTAAAATATGAATTTACATAAAAATCCGGAATCTATTGAAAACAATTTTGTTGGTTCATCGTTTGGTTTTTTTTTTTTTTTTTTTTTTTGTTTCTCATGTAAAATATGCAGTTTGGTCTACAACTGAATTTTATTTTTATGTCTTCAATTTTGGTCCGAGTATCAGTTACGCACGCGTTATTTTACAGTTATTAATTGAATATGTTATATAATTTTTTGTGAAACAGTTCTCTTTCATTCAAACTACGAATTAAGTTTCGATGTACCAAGGTTACGTACAGTGCTCTATCATGTTAATATCTACAATTCATTTAATTGCGCGTTAAAGAAACATAAGATCATGGATGACAGAAAAAAAAGGGAAGCGATGTAATTATATAAGTACATGGATGATTGTAAATACACTTGTTTACTGTTACCTTGTAACACTTATTGCCAGCGTACTAATATGAAGGTTCTCTAATTTTTGAGATAAGAAAGCAGATAATTTGTGGACCAGAATTGCGATTTATGACTTGATTATAATTCTTTTTGCTATTTTTAATTCTTACTATTACTATTTCATTTTCACAATTACTATCGATTCTTGACACTTTATTTTGGAATCTGGTATAAGTCCATTTGCATAAAAAAAAGACACAACTTTGCTTGAAGAATATTTATAAAAATGGTTACATGGTAAAATTAAACATATTTGGAATTTTGAAATGTAAAACGAATTTAATAAACGTTCATAATATTTTTAATTAGGATAAAATATGAAATATAAAATACAGAAAATAGAGAAATAGAAAAAAATGAAAATAGAGAAGTCGAAAAAAAAGAAAATAGAGAAATAGAAAAGAAAGAAAGTAGAGAAGTCGAAAAAAAAAGAAAATAGAGAAATAGAGAAAAAAGAAAATAAATAGAGAAATAGAAATAAAAAAAGAAAATAGAGAAAAGTAGACTTATACTAGTTTAATAAAAAAAAACGGTACAAATGTGTGTATAGTCGCTTAGAAAATATTTATAAAAATTGTCACACAGTAGAATTAAACATATCTAGAATCTTAAAGTCTTAAAACAAATTTATTAATGTTTCACAATATTTTTAATTAGCCTAAAATG